>SJYT01075144.1:203233-224226 GCA_006410635.1 Cephalophus harveyi
TACTTTGGCCACCTCATGCGAAGAGTTGACTCATTGGAAAAGACTCTGATGCTGGGAGGGATTGGGGGCAGGAGGAGAAGGGGATGACAGAGGATGAGATGGCTGGATGGCATCACGGACTCAATGTACGTGAGTCTGAGTGAACTCCGGGAGATGGTGATGAACAGGGAGGCCTGGTGTGCTGCGATTCATGGGGTCGCAAAGAGTCGGACACGACTGAGTGACTGAACTGAACTGAACTGAACATAGGGATTTGTAATTTTGAATACAAACACCCAGTTGTACTTAGTGAGTAACTGGAGTCAGATTCATGATTTGAATCTTTCAAGATGCCAACTAAGGGAACCTAATGCACCTGATATCCACTGACTCAGCAAGTTGAGACTTTAAGGATAATGGATTGCTTCACTTGCATATGCACCACTGAGTACAACTTTTGTCTTTGAAAACTTCTTTTATTCTTTCCTGCATAGCTAATATTTTCTTTTTTTAGATGTGTTATACATCCCCTTAAATGATCTTGCACTACTTCAATCATTCTGGATTGATTTTAACAATTATATCCCATTGGACAGTAGCATTCCCTTCATTTTCTAGTTCTGGTAAATAGAGTGCATGCAGCTATAAGGAATCAATATTTTCCACTGTATATATTTTTTTAAAGAAAGATAAGCTGATAAATTTGTCTTCCTACTATTAACTGATTTACTCAGCCTAGTAGCCTTAAGGGTTTTAGGTATGTTGCCTTTTAGATGTTTTGTTTTTGGTTCCTGAAAAACTTACTTGTTTTCTAATGGATCACAGATGACTATGCTGCTATTTGAAACTATATTTTTCTTTCAGGTAGGTTGAGAGAAGATGTAACTGTACACTCTTAAGATGCACACTATTAAAATAGCTCCAGAATAGCTACATGTACTGTTTTGTGGCTCTTCTGTGATTTATTGAATACTAACTACACCTAGCATCCCAGTGCTAATTTCTTATGTTGCAACCAAATGCCAGTTCCCTGAACTTCCTCAAGTCTGAGCCTGTAGGGGATGTGTGATCCCTTGATATTGAAATAAAAATGACTTGAACTCCCAATGTGTCCCCTACAAAACTGACAGAAATTTCTCCTAGTCACCTTTTCCTCTAATTTTTTAAATAAAGTTTTTATTTTTCTTGTGTCTTGCCACTACCAACTGTGGCCTCCTTTCTTCTCCATGTCATTGGAGTGTCATGTCATGTCATTTTTTATTTCCTCCAATACTTCCATGTGATGTAGTGAGAGGTATAATTTTGATGATTTGTAGGTCATTTACAAGCTGGAGGAGCTATAATAATAACAACAGTTATTTCCTTAGTTAAGTAATCCAGCATAGCTCAATATTAAAAAAAAAAAAAAACTTAACAGTAAATATTAAACATCCTTATTTCTAAAATTTTATCTGCCAGGTGCACTGCTCTCCTCTTGGATCCTTGCCCTGCCTTGCCCCTCTGTTGGTCTGCTTTCTCCCCCACATCCTCTTCCTTCTCCAGTTCTCTGTCTCGTCTCTATTCCTGCCCCTAATCTCCTCCATCTTGAGTTACTGTTGGAAACCCAGATTTGTTTTTATGGAGTAAAATTTACGTATCTTTTCTCAGTCTTCAACCATCCTGACTATGTGTAGAGAGAGTAGTCGTTTTACAAACAAGCCAGAATCTAGTTGATATGCTTATAAAAGATAGTTCTCTTTCAGAGGAATTTTGCTCTCAATTCTTATGCTTTGTGCTTTTGTGTGCCTGAACCACACAATAAAGTGGCAAAACACCTGTTTTATTTGCTATTGAACCCCTCTGTGGTGGCCCCGTATGTATCTTGACTCTTATGCTGTTGCATACTTGGAGCCCTAAAACTGAACAAACATATTATCCCCAGACATCTTAGTAAACGCATGCAAAGAGTTACACTTTTTTCCTTTGTTATAGTCCAATAGCATGTTCTTTCTTCAAATGTTACTTGAAATGTATTTATTTCCATGTGGTGTGATCCATATAGGGATTTTCATGTGCTTAAGGAAATGGCAACCCACTCTAGTATTCTTGCCTGGAGAATCCCATGGACGGAGGAGCCTGGTGGACTACAGTCCATGGGTCGCAAAGAGTCGGACACGACTGAGCGACTTCACTTTCACTTTCAGTAGCAATAGAAAAATCAGAAAAAGCTGAAAATAGCTGTTTGTTTATATTCTTTAATGCCTGTAATAGTGGTGATGTTATCCCCTGATAATTTTTTGGCCCTATTTTATGCCAAGAAAGAAAATAGCTTGAGCAATAAAAAGTCTTAAGTATGTCATGATTGCCATAATAATATAGTGGATAGTGCAGCCGAATCTCTTTTCCACATCCAAGGGATCTAGAAACCCATTCTGGCTTGGGAAAAAGGAGAAATATTCCACTTCTGGTTTTCTGTGCTGTGGCAAACTGAAGAAAGGAAGTGCTGCTCCCTGAGGCTGGATGGTTGGAGCTGGCAACATATGCATTTCATTATGGAGCCTGGCAGTTGTGCAGAGTAGCAGGGGTTGCTAGTTACCCTGCACAGGTTAGAGACACTCTACTCTCATATTTCTGGGAGGTAGACTGTGAGTCTCAGGGAGGTAAGGGGTTAGGACACTGTAGTCATGATGGGGATAATAGACACCATTAAATCAGAATAAAAAGTACTTCAAAATGGGTGAGCTTGGCCATATTATGAGAAGAAACAATATAGATTCCAAGGAAAGGATCTAGGGAGAAATTAAGGTTTTATTTTGGGCAATCTCATGTCACATCTCCCTGTATGCATTCAGATATTTGCCTCCTAGAGCCACTTAGATAGCCAGGGGGTTGGAACAGGAAAAGTAATTTCAACATTAGCAACCAAAAGGATTTACTTTTTGCTGTTGAATCTTGGCTGTAATTTGGGGGGCATTTCAGGGGCCTCTGTAATGAATCAAAATATAAGACTTTTAGATAAATGTTTGCAAAATAGTTTTTAGAAAGATTGAGGTGTTCTTTTCCAAGAGAATATTTTCTCTAAATTTCAATAATGTTCATTCACTTCACTGGCATACCATGAGTTAAATTACTACCAGTGTTTATTAAAAACTAATTTTCAGACTTTTATCAGTCCAGCATCTGGGGAACATTGTTTGTTTTAACTTGCATTTTTATGTAGGTAGGTAACCCAACTATGATAATTACATTATGGAAAAATTATTACCTTCTCCTTTGCTACTTATAATTTATTTTACCTGGTTTTGTAGCTTAGGGTAAATTTTTGAGAGTCAGAGAGCAATAAGAATGTATTTTGCAATCTCATTGCTATGTGAGATATATTAAATCTGATACTTTTTTGTATACAAAGATGACAAACCAAATTCTATAAAGGTATTATTAAAATGAAAAAAACCCAAAATATTGATACCTAAAATGGAAAACTCAGGAAAGAGGCTTTTTTGGTATCTGTTTCTCTGTTGTCCTTTATTGTTATGGTCAACTTAAGTTCCTTCCTCTAATTTGACTTAAAAGTGAGTTATTAGTATGTTAAGAAAGTAAAAACTTGAGGCATAAACTGTGTTCAGATATAGCATATTCTAAGAAGGAAAGTGAAAATTTACTACTCTCTTGGTTTAAAAAAATTTGTCAGGGTTGTAGAATTATGGAATGTTAAATGTCCTCAGATGAATTCACTGCATTCAGGAACAGTGAATTTATTAATCTGTCTCATCTTTAAGAGAATTATTTTGTTGTGTATTTTGAATTGCTTCATTACATGAAATTAAACTAATTTGGGGAGATTAGTCACAGTTAATGGTGATGCTTAGAGGAAACCAAACTATTAAAGCAGTTCTACTCTCAGTTTTACTATCATCTGATGAGTTTTCTAAACATGTAAAAATCTTAAGACCTTAAAACTAAAATTAAGGCTTACAGTGACTCATTATTGAGAAAATGACTTTGGATGCATATGGTTGGTGTCCAGGAGCCCTTCACACTTCCTAAGGTTAAGGCTCATGGTGACTAGCTGGGCATAAAATTGTGGAAAACACAATTTCACAATAAACTCAGCACAGGAGAGACCCACATAAATGGGAGAGAGAGTTTCTTTCACTCAGCACCAAATACTGCATTATTAGTTCACTGATAAATAGTTGTTCTGACTTCCTTGGTGACTCAGATGGTAAACAATCTGCCTGCAATACAGGAGACCTGGGTTCAGTCCCTGAGCCAGGAAGATTCCCTGGAGGAGGAAACGGCAACCCACTCCAGTATCTTGCCTGGAGAATTCCATGAACAGAGGAGCCTGGCAGGCTACAGCCCATAGGGTCGCAAAGAGTTGAACATGACTGAGTGACTAACACTTTCACTTTTCAACATTGTTGTTATTTGTGAATAATTTCTTCACACATCTGTATGTATTCATTTTCTCCCTATATAGTTATATGTGTTAATTCTCCATATCTGTATCATACATATATTCATTATATATATTTGGAAGGGTGTTTCCCTCACTCTTTAACATTTAAGATATTTTACAAATTTACAAAGACTATTGTACAACAATGAGAAAATTACATTAAATTACAATGGTTCATTTACTAAATCTACTTTTAATAGTGGGAGGCATGTAAGTTACTCAGTTCATTTTGAGGATGATCAATTTATTCATACCCTAAATGGATACAAAGCAGGACATTATGGGCTTTCCTATCCCTCCCTGAATTATGATTTATACCTTACTGACAAATTTATTTGAAAAATAATTGAATGACTTCATCCTATATTTAAATATAGGTAATAAATCATCCTTGAAATATACTTAGAATACTGGAGAATTGGTCTTCACAAGGTGACAGAATTCACTTTTAAGTGGCTTCATCCAGCACTGTGGTGACCCTGTAGAAGAAAAGATTAATCCTTACTCATAATGTTTTAATAGTGTGTGATTGCACCACTGGCCCTCATATTTCAACATTCAGTTACAAGCTAGAGATTGATGTATGGCAAAACCAACACAATATTGTAAAGTAATTAACCTCCAATTAAAATAAATAAATTTATATTTAAAAAAAAGACATAATTCTCAAATGTTACTTGTTTCTCCGTACCTTCAATTCAGGAAGAGAATGAAATGGACTTAAAAGCTGACATCTCAATCTGAATGCTTCAGAATTATGGGCTATAGCCCACAGAGTTCATTATAAAATGTGTTGCATAGTTGTACAAATGAAATCTGTATTTTTATGGATAGATGGAAAAATTTCCTGGGGGATCACAGGGGAAAGGACTTATAAAGAAAAGAGTTTTTCTAACATGTCTAAAGGATTTTAAGTAGTGATAAATACTAAGAGATCTTTGATCTGCACAGTTTTTGGAGAGCAAAGGAAATGCTAGAATCAATGTGCAGGGAAACAGACTCTGTGTTGTCATTAATATCTTGTAGAGCTATCTACATTGTGTTATGTCAAAACTGGGAAATGTTAGCATAGTGGTAAGAAGTGGAAGTGAATTGAAATGGAAACATTAAATCAAAACATTAATAATTAATGGAAAACATGAAAACTTTAAACTTTTTTTTTACTTTTCTCTTTTCATAGTGAGTGCACGCCGTCCTCAGCTGATATGTTCCTTTCAGTTTTAATCTTAAGGTGTTGCCTTGCAAGAATTTAGGATTGAAAACTCTTTGCTAAGAATAATAACAGATCAGCAGCTATCCCAGTACTTTCACCATGATTCTAAGGAAAGTTTGATTTATGGCTTCAGTTCTATTGTTGGACAGAGGCCTTAGCCCATTGGAAATCTCCAGAGCTGTGGGAGAGGGGATGGACTGTGATCCACCTGTGCTTGGGGAGTTCCAAGGTCTAGTCTGCTTTTGGCCAAATACAAATGTTAAGAGTTTGTTAGGCTAAGAAACTAGGTATGAATTCTAAATGATGTCTCTATGAGTTAAGACTGTATAAATAATCAGACTTTCTTTAAAACTTTGTCAGTCACATGGGACCATTTTATGTAAATAAGTCAATTATAGCATTCCTCATTTTGCTCAAAAAGAAGGCAAAAAATATTTTTTTCCTTTACAGTATCATTAGAAAATTAAGCAAAATGTAAAGCTAAATTGATCAAACTTTATTTTTAGGTGAGATAATTTTATGACTATTTGGGCAAGGCTATTTCAGTTTACTCTGCAGTCCTGGCATAGTTTTTAATAGGGCTCCTTTGAGTCTCAAATGTGTGCAAGTTTAGACACTAAGTGCTGTAGATATCCTATTTTTAAGTATATTGGTACCTTTCGGTGTATAGTTAGGCATAAGGTCTTAAAATGGTGTTACATAGAAAATAAGTTAGTATTTTTAAAAGGTGTAGAAATTAGCTTTTTAAAACTCCTCCCACCCAATGAAAGCATTCCTAATACCTCCAAAGAAGCTCACCCCAAGTTCATCCCAGAATGTCCACATTTCTAAGAACTAATTCATAGCACAAAGAATATTTCAATTAAATTCCCGTGTTCTTACACATCTTTTATTTCTAATAAATTATTTCAGTGACAATGTTTGAAAATATTTTTTATAAGTTCAGGACAAGAGCATTTAAATTTTCTATATAGATTCCATTCACATATGAATAAGGAGAGCTTCCTGGAAGAAGGGGTACTCACTGTGAAATAAGAGGTTTTTTCCCACCTCATGAAATCTAGAGGTAGTTGAAATATGAGATGGGAATGGATATTTGGTAGAAGAGGTGAGATTGAAACTTCCATAGGAGACCTGATTTGTAGGTGTCATTTTTATTATACTTGTCTCAGAACCAAAACTACTTTTATCATTTAATCTTCATACAAAGTTTGAATTTCACTTTCTAGATCTCACTATTAATTTTTAGTTTAAAAGTAATTATAGCAATTGTGAACCTATAGGTGTATGCCTGCCTGCTCAGTCCCTCAGTTGTGTCTGACTCTTTTGCAGCCACATAGACTGAAATACACAGACTCTTCTGTTCATGAGACTTTCCAGGCCAGAATACTGGAGCGGATTGCCATTTCCACCCTCAGTGGATCTTCTGACCCAGGGATCAAACCTGCTTTTGCTGCATTGGCAGGCGGATTCTTTACCACTGAGCCACCTGGGAAGCCTGCCACTATTTGAAGGTGTGTTCAGTTCAGTTCAGTCTCTCAGTCGTGTCCGACTCTTTGCGACCCCAAGAATCACAGCCCTCCAGGCCTCTCTGGCCATCACCATCTCTCGGAGTTCACTCAGACTCACGTCCATCGAGTCGGTAATGCCATCCAGCCACCTCATCCTTGGTCGTCCCCTTCTCCTCCTGCCCCCAATCCCTCCCAGCATCAGAGTCTTTTCCAATGAGTCAACTCTTCGCATGAGGTGGCCAAAGTACCTTCAAATAAGAGTAAATGCTCAGTTACTGTGGAGTGTAGCTGCATGAAACCCATGGTAGTCTAACAATTAAGCTAAACTATAGTTTTACTCACTTTTTAATTATATAATCTAAAATCAAATTACACTATTGCAGAAAGGTGGACTTTTATTGGTCTGTGGTGGGCACTACAGCATTGTCTGCAGAGCTTGCTGTCTTCCCATCTCTGGGCTCCCACTTTGTTTCTGCAGCTCAAGGGGGACCTGCACCCCCTGCAGCATGATGCTTTTTGTCACAACTGTTTAGTTCAAGAGTAGACTATGACCTAGGCTAAGCTACTCTGGGACTTTCCATGGAGTGTCTCATACTATAATTGAGAATGAATCAGCATCTTTTGGGGAGAGATTTGTAAGATATAAAATGTGTAGGGTGCAACTGTCACATGAAAGCAGTTGTCTATAGTGCTAGAGAATGAAGCTGGAACTGACAGAAAACTGAGAGAAACTAAGAGGAGGAAAGGAAGCTGCCAGAATTTTATCCCTGGTTTCATGATTTTCTGAAGAACAGTTATCTCCCTGTTTTTACCACTTTCTTAGTCTTTAGCCCTCTCTTGATCTTAATGATGCAATGAAGCTCCTCCTCTTGCCTTAACCATTTTGAGTTAGAATCTTGATTAATAAAGTACCTTCCTGAACCCAGCTACAGTTTGCATGATTTAAAAAAATACTCACCTAAGACAACTTAGTGGCAGAAGTGTATTTTTGTCACAGTAAGGACTGATAACTAAAGAAAAGTCAATTCTGTGTTCTATTGAAAAGCAGGAGAATGAATTAAGAGAGAAGAAAGGAAAACCCAGAAATAGTCCTTGTTACCAGGACAAGAGCAAAGGATGGATGTTTCTTGATTTTGTGCTGAAAAGAAATCTCTTTAACAGTGAATGAGGGTAATGGATTTATTTGAAAAGTAGAGGGAATGTTAAGGAATTAGAGAGGAAATTTAAAAATTTGTTTATGTGAATTAATGATAATTAATATTTATAAAGGCTGCATTTTAAATGTGTGCCAGAATTAGGGCCCATTAAGGTTTTAGGTGTTTGAAATAGCCCAAAGATGGGTTATGTCAGGCTATGGTGATATACAATTAAACATCTCAGAGACATGACACAAGCAACAATTAGTCCTTGCTGCCACATAACATCATTTTCACCCGTGTTTCTTTGATCAAACAAACAAGTTACATGACCATGTTAAGCTATGAAAAGTGAATTTAAAATGTAATCCTTCCATATCCTTGAAAAAAATAAACTGAAAATGTCTTTGAGTAGCAGTAATATCTACCTCAATACAATTATGAATAGAAAATCTGGAACCCTGGGTCAGAATCTCAATTTTTCCACATCATAGCTCAGTCCACTGGTCTTCCTACTTAGAAACTTTTGCTTTCATTTGCTTTGATTTTATCTTACCTCCACGCTACATGGTTTCTTTGAGCTCAGTCTGCATAAAGGATATAATAATGCTTCCCAGGTATTATTGTAAGGATTAAATGCAATCAATAGTATATAAAAAAACTTTGGAAACTTGGAAGGACTTTTCAAATATGTAAAAAAAAAAAAAAAGAATACATACCAAAAAAAAAAAAAAAGAAAGAAAGAAATATGTAGTAGTCATAATACCTGGTTTTTTATCCTCTAATTTTTCATGAAACACTATTTATGTAATTCATTATTCATATGATGCACCTTTTAAATATGTAAACCCCTTGATATAAGAGAATATATTCTATACATTAAGAAGTAATAAGTGACCTTAAACCACATTTAAAATCATAAACTTTATTAGTCATGACCCTTTATATCAAAATCTATTTTTCTTCTCATTCAAACAGCTTAGAATTGTGACCCTCTTTGCATACTCAAGTTTTAAACAAGTTTCACTTCCATTAATTACAAAGCATGGAATACGTTGTCAGAAAAAAATGTGCCCTGTGTTCCTTTTTCTACATGCACACAATTCTTCAACCCCACTTTTTCAGTAAGAGAAAAAGTTAGTTCATTCTTTTAGAAAGATTATTGACTAGTTTCCTAAAGAAACTTAAGTGCACATTCCTTTAGCTCCACAAATGTCAGAAGTATAGGATAAAAGTATTGCTTACCTAAAATGTATTTTAATCTTAAACTGTTCTTTCAAAGTTTGTTTTGCTTAGGATAGAGATACAAATGAGGCAAGCTATTATGTCTTCTTTGAATTCCCAACAGGAAACTTTTGCTTAGTTTCAGGTGGTTATATTTTGCTATGAATCACAGAAAATTTCCACTGATCTGTGACATAATATTTTAATCCCATGGAGCTTTACAACTGCAACTTATAATGTTTAGGTTAGAAGACTAATTTCAACAGAGCATCAAAATTGCATATAGATATTCTGTTAATTAAAAAAACACACAAACTTATGTCAAGCATTTTGTATATACAAGAGAAATTATGTAGGGGAAGTGACTTTCCTGTAGATTATTTAGATATATGCAGAGAAATAGATAATGTAGATCATAGACTCAAAAAATATTTCTTTTCCACCCCAGAGTATTTTTTTCTATCATTCCCACTTTATAACTTACTTTTGAAACTTACCTAAAGTATATTTTTTTATCACTACTTTTCTTTTGTTTGCTAACTCACATTTATCTAGCTTACTGATTTTGCTTCTCCTTTAGTGGTCTTTCCCCCTACTCCTGATCTTTTATCCTGTCTTCCTTACTTCTTCATTATCAATGAGTATATTTTCCTCCTTCAAAAAGCTGTGAAAGGTAGACTTCCTAAGGCAGTTTCAATTTATTTTTTACTTTATTTAAGGTAATTTTTTTTGAAAATTAAAAGAATTACATTCTTCAACATTTAAAATTATATAATGTAGCCAGTGGTGCTTTAGTTATTTTTCTAGGTCTCCATCATCCTAATAGTATTTGTATCTAATTTAAATACAATTTATGGCATTTCATAATTGTTCAGCTGGAGCCACCTGAACATCACTTGAAATTTGTGTAGTGCAACTGAAGAACTGAATTTTAAACTAAATTTAATTTTAATTAATTTGAATATGAAAAGCCACATGTGGCTTGTAGCTACCATAATGGACAGTGAAGTTAAAAGATTAACAAGGACTTTTCTAACTTAGTTTAATTATACCTCTATGAAGGAATGTTGACCTGTTTTCTAACACTGCACTATATTGATGAAACCTATAACCTGCATTTATCTACCTTTACCTGAGAAGACTTCCAGAACAACCTGGAAAAGAATGTTAAAACATTTATTAATAAATCAACCAGTAAATTTTCATATTTAGAAAATGCCATCTCCTCCATAATGCCTTCTCTGACCTTCCTCATATTGTTCTCCTTTGGCTCGGCTCAGTGGTTCCTTCCCTTTTTTCAACTCATACAGCAACGTATACCTCTTTCATAATTCTTATCAGAGTCTACCGTGTATTGCTGTTATTTACGTACCTGCTTTATCTCCTCTTTCAGGCATGATTAGGGTAAGAATCAAAACAGAAATCTGGTTGATCTCATGTCTCAGAGCACCTAGCAGAGTAATTTCTACAATCAATACTGCTCAATAGCTAGACATATGCAATCTCTGTCTTCCTGTGGAGGCAACAATCTTATTGTGACCATCAGTTGGAGGTGTCCAGGAGTCTCCACTGTGTGGTCAGTGCTTGGATGACGGACATGACCTCAGTCTGGAAACTGGACTGCTGTTCACAAGTGGGTCTGTTGGCTCTGACCTCACACTCATTTGACATTTCTGTTCTCTGTATCCAGTTTGAATGTTTCCTCTGCTTTGTTCTATTTCCCCTTTTGTCATTTTTGTCTCTAAAACTCACAGCACTGTGGCCAGCCCTGGGCTTCTGAAGCAAATTACTTTTGGTGGGATAGCTGTTGTCTTCAAATTTATTTCTACAGAGGGTTATAGTAAACTGGTAGTGACCACAAGGACCCACTATAGGAAACTAAAGGAAACCCCATTACATTCTTTTTACTATTAAACCTTCAGCTAATTCTTTTTTGAACTGATACTTCAGTGTCTATTAAGGAATCTGTAGCAGTCATAAATTATATCACACTTGGTAGTGTGATGTAATTAGGAAAACAACCACACAGTGAATATAAAAGTTGCAGGCTGGGTGAACATTGTTTAATGGCTTCTCTGTTGTGAATAGCCACAGTATAGTAAGATTACAAATGCAGCGATATTTCCATGTTCTAAATTGTCTCTGTGGAACATCTGGTGCTCAGAATTATCCATGCTCTGTTCCTCTGACCTGTTTCATTTGATCTGCTCTAATGGGAATTTTTTTAGCCACTAAATCTAAGTTCAGGGTGTGAATCACAGCAGGGTGATGATAGGTAATTGGACAGGGAACTTACCAGGAGCATGAGAGCATCAGAGATCCCATGTTCTCAAAGGAAATCAGTTTTTAAAAAAGAGAAAGTAATATTGGGAAGGAAATTTTTTTCCTGGAGAGTGTAAGTAGATTTTTCAAAAAGAAATTCTCCTTTAAAAATGAATCAACTGTTTCAACAAAATGCTTCAGATTATGGAACCAAATAGTAAATCTTAGTATTTTCTTAACACTTAAATTAATAATTCTTTTAAAAATACATGTTAGGGAACTGAATGTGTGAAGGCTATGCCTGTCTTCCACCATGGGACACATTCTTGTGATGGAAATCACAGCACTCAATAGCTACATTCTTACATGCATAATGGCTCAGTACAATTTTATTTTATTTTAATATCAGTACAATTTTAGAAAATAAAATTGATTAAACTGAAATTTTCCAATATTGTGGCACTGTCTTTTGGAGCTATTACTTTTAGGTTCATAACTGTTATATGTAATCTCTTGATTGTGAAAAGCAGAAACCATGATTTTCTTTTTTTTTGGCCCAACTGCAGAAAAGACTTTTTTTTCCCATCCATATTATCAAAGTGTATATATTTAAAGAACATGCTTAAAGTAAAAACCCTAGTAGCTCAGTCAGTAAAGAATCTGCCTGAAATTCAGGGGACCCAGGTTTGATCCTTGGGTCAGGAAGATCTCCTGGAGTAGCAAATGGAAACCCACTGTGGTAGTCTTGCCTGGAGAATTCCATGGACAGAGTAGCCTGGTGGGGTCACTAAGTTAGCACAACTGTGGGGCTAACACTTTCACTTTAAAGTAAAACGTGTATTTGTCCTGCTAAGAGCACACTCCAAGCATGGTGAGACATGAATGGTTTTTTACAGTGTGCTGATGAAATTTTTACAGCAGAGTAGACAGAAAGTACTCTGTTGGATTCATTCAACAACTTGTTCAGCCTTGGCCCTGGTCCTGATATAGTAATATTGAATCCAGCAAAATAAACAGTATATTGGAAGATGTTAGAGTGCTTCACACATGTTTCAGTTTTATTTAGTAAATATTTGTGTAACTGTTTGCAATTAAAACTTCTGATAAAGATTATTAAAAACTAAACAGCTATAGATTTATGATACGTATTGTAATGTCAGTTAGAACTCAAAATATTTTACATAATACCATCTTACTCAACTTCATGATGTTGCCAAGTGGGAAAAAATAAACTGCCTTAAAAATAGGGAATTTCAAATGGAAATACATTTCTCTGAAATTTGCTGAATCTTGTCTAGACTAGTTAATTCCTTTCCAGTCCTTTAACCCCCTTTCTTGTTACTAGGAGAAATAATTAACATATGGCTTAAGGGCAAAGGTTAGTAAAATAATGACCTAAAGGGTTTCATTTGGCCCAACATTTAAAATGAGTCAACAGTGTGACACAGATGTTGAAAAAAAAAAAATCTTACACAGCATTAACAGAAGTATCATCTCCAGATGGTCTCACAGTACTATACTAAACACTAAAAGGGCATTGACAAAATGATGTTTCTACAAGAGGAGTGACCAAGAGGGTGGGATATTTCTGTGCCTTATTATATGAACAATATTTGATGGAACAGGACATATAAAACTCAGAAAAGCATAAATGCAAATGGTTATAACTATGCATTCCAAATATGTTATCTATACAATATTTGTACCTACATCTATATCATATCTACATCTATGTCTTATGAATGGGAGAGTAGACTTACTCAACTTGGCTCCAACACAGAGAACAGGATCAGTGATTGGGAGACAGGTGTTTCAGCTGCATACCTAGGGTTCTCTTACCCATTACAGGTAGTAAATGAAAAGAAGCTCTTTAACTAGAAGTGAACTGCTGTTTTATGTTAGTGTCTTGGAAGAAACTTAGAAATTACCAGTTAGTTCCTTTATAGGAGGTATTCATATATTGGAAAACAGGTCATACTTGATGGTCTCTACTCTCTCAATTCTAAGATTTTACTAGGTTCTTTAATAATATTATATTCATTATTTATTTCAGGTAAGTCTATTTCAATCATTTTATTAACCTAAGAAAAAGAAAATATCTAGACAGTCATTATTTATAATAGAGACTGAATATTTAGTAAAACAATTTAGAACTGAAAGCATTCTAAATTTGATGTGTTTGTGTCTTTAACTGTTTTTACTTCAAATCATGCCACTAAAGATACACTTTATAGAACTATTTTTATCTCTGAGCCATTTTAGTTTTTGGTCCCAGAACTCTGAATGACTCTAAATTGGAGGTCTGGGTTGCTGCTGCTGCTGCTAAGTCACTTCAGTCGTGTCCAACTCTGTGAAACCCCATAGACCGCAGCCCATCAGGCTCCCCCATCACTGGAATTCTCCAGGCAGGAACACTGGACTGGGTTGTCATTTCCTTTTCCAATGCATGAAAGTGAAGTCACTCAGTCATATCCGACCCCTAGCAACCTCATGGACTGCAGCTCACCAGGCTCCTCCATCCATGGGATTTTCCAGGCTAGAGTACTAGAGTGGGGTGCCATTGCCTTCTCCGAGGTCTGGGCTAAGAGGTTACAAATGATAGAGCAGGAATGGGGAGGGCAGGTATTCTGGCCAGGTGTGGTCTGGTTAGAATCCTGGAATCAAAGTTAGGCAGGCAAGCAATAGACTGAGCAAAATCACCAGAGAATAGGTACAAGGGCAGAGTTTCAGAGTCCTAAATCAGGAAGGAATCCTTTTGTCTCCATGAAAAAATTTCCTTGTTGGAACCCACAAGTGGAAGCAGGAAGTGCAGGAGCAGAGGCAACAACCCTGGGAGCTACCAGCCCGTCCTTCCTCCAGCAGTGCTGGCTGCCAGGTATTTGACAAATTATTTAAAACCAAGAATTCATAGGACTACATCTTTATTCATACGATTCACAGTACCAAAGTCCTGCTGCTTTTTCCACAAGCAGCCTGATCCCCCATGGTTTTCTGTGACACAGTCTTTCCCTTCAAGCATCCCAAATTGCTGTTAACAGCAGGTCTTGAGCAAAAACATTGCGGACAATTGGGATGCCAATGTGCTAAATGCTTTTAAACACTTCTAAACATGTCTAGTTCTTTTACTTGAACCTTGGGTAACTTTATCTTACATTTTATCAATAGAGTCAATCCTGGATATCTACAGATCTGCATCTGTGGATACAACCAAAAGCAAATCAAAGATTTGGTTGAGTCCACAGATGCAGAACCTGAGGGCATGGAGGGCTGACTGTATGTAGAACCAGAGAGAAAACAGAAATCATGGGCTCAAGATAAAAGGAGATTAAGACCTCATTTGACCCTTATTAGTCAATTTTATTCATTGATCTAATTTAGAATTAATCAATACTTTTTGTATAGTTTGCTTTCTCATTGGGTACCTATAGAGCTTTTTCCTCTTATTTCCTTTTTCAGCCCATCCTTTGCCTTACAATTACAGTTAATATTTTAAAGGACAGATATAACTATGCCACTCTTTTGCTAAAAATCATCCATGGTTCCTCACTGCTTGGAGTCAAGTGAAGCAACACTTTTCTTCCACTTATCCCATGCTTCATGTCATCTAGATTTTACTCTTGTTACACAAATACAGCATGTAGGTTAACAACCCTGTGTTTATTTTGTTCATGCTATTTTCTAGTCTTGGAATACCTTTTCCTCTGGCTTTTTTCCCCATATCTTTCTACTCCACTTTTCTGCAGGATGACATATCTTATCCTTCTTAAGTGAACAAAAATTTGCCTTCTCTAAGAAGCCAGAACTGACTTTAAAAGATTAATTATTACCTCCTTCCTGTGCCTATGTCTGTCAGTGAGCATGGTCATATTTTAGCATAATTTTTTCCCCTGTGAATCTTTCTTCCTCCCAGGCTGTGAAATCCCTAAGAGTAGGGATAATGACATTTACTTTTTTAGTTTCAGGGTCTGGCACATAATACACAAAGTAACTTTTGAATGCTTACAACTTTTCAATTGTATCCTTCAATATTACCACTTCTTTGGTCCCCTTTGACTCTAAATTTCTGTGGTTTTCATTGGTACTTTGGAGATATAAATATTATTATACATAGGTTTCAGATGTAATTTGTACCAATGAATGAAGTCTTATATATAAATGGCAAGTTAAATTGCCTTGTGGCTTGCAAAATAGGAAAAGCCAAGTCTGGAAACTACATGATTCTGGGTCAGTTTAACATTGACTGGCTGCCAGAGTCTATGTGGCTTTTGTTAACAGGAGCTACCAGTCTTGTCCTTCCATGTAGGATCAGCTATGGCCTTTGTGGAGATATTTTGATAGAAATAACCCCAAGGGCATATAAGGAGAATGGATGTACATTGTTTTGTGTGTGAGATTTTCCTCCTTGTTGCCTCCCTACCACATACTAGTGATAAAAAAGCTGAGTATAAGCATGGAAGGTATAGGAGGTCATTTGTCCCTTTTAGCAAAATAAATTCACTCTGAGTGGGTATAGTGTCACAGCCATATGAATGAGCTTGGCTAATGTTGGCAAATGTCTGTCTGATGTTTCATAATTTCATATATTTATTAGTATTTTAAAAAAAAATTCTTGACACTAGAATAACTCTGGATAGCAGCCTGGAAATGAACATCACCATTAAAGTAAACATCAGAAAAAGATCATCTTGTGGCAGTTGGGAGTAGCCAGGGAAAATAAGAACCATTCTGACAGTCAGCATATATACATCAAGTCTCACACACACAGGTATTTACTCTTTCCTGCATCCACGTTCTCTCAAAACAATAGCAAGGTCATATCTGACATCAAGTGTTTCCTCTTAGTTTTTGCTTAAGCTCCAACTTATTATTTCTGGCACTTCTCTCAGTGCCCAGTGGTTACAAGAGTATGGTTTGGCCAACAGTGACTCTGGCCAATGGGTGTAGCTGGAATCAGGCACATAGGAAAGGATTCATTTGTTTATCACAGTAGCACCCAGCAGTAGAGCTGTTAACATTTCTTTTCAAAACCGTCTTGCTGAGAGGTTTGAGGTTTGATCTTTTCAATTTTCACTGGTTTAAAATTTGTCACCAGAGGTGACAAATGGAGAGGGCAATAGCAACCCACTCCAGTAATCTTGCCTGGAAAATCCCATGGACGGAGGAGCCTGGTGGGCTGCACTCCATGGGGTCGCTAGGGGTCGGATATGAATAAGGGATTTCACTTTCGCTTTTCACTTTCATGCATTGGAGAAGGAAATGGCAACCCAGTCCAGCGTTCCTGCCTGGAGAATTCCAGGGACGGGGGAGCCTGGTGGGCTGCCGTCTTTGGGGTCTCACAGAGTCGGACATGACTGAAACGACTTAGCAGCAGCACACTTGTCCAAACTTTCAGAAACACTGTTTGGTAAATAATTCTTCAGTTGAGGTTTCAGGTAGGAAAAAGAAATAAGATTTACTTAGGCTTCATGTTTCTCTTTTGTGTGATTATTACATTTATAAACATTCTGTCATTTTGTTACTTGGAAGGAATGAGTAGTGACCTAAGAAGAAGGTCAATTTTCTTAAAAGTTTATACCAAATCCATTCTACATTCTGCTGGATAAAAGCTTTAAAATATATTCCTTGGTCATAACTTTGACTGTATAACCCTTAATTGACAACAGATCTGTTTCTTATTGCCTAAGGACCAGCACTTTTATGAAGCCTACTATTCTCATTGATATTAAAAAAAAGATTTATAATGGTATTTCTCATTAAGTTCTACAGGAATTTGACAGGTATTTTACACTTTTGCACGAGTCTAAGAGTAAATCCTGGTGTGTTCATTTACAACAGGGTTCATCAGTGTGGCTTTTGTTCTATGAAGATAATATAAGATTCAGAAATAAGCAGCCCAGGTTCCAAAGTGAAAGTGTTAGTCCTCAGTCATGTCTGACTCTTTGCGCCCCCATGGACTGTAGCCCACCAGGCTCCTCTGTCCATGGAATTCTCCAGACAAGAATACTGGAGTGAGTAACTGTTCCCTTCTTCAGGTGAATCTTCCTGACCTAGGGATCAAATACAGGTCTCCTGCATTGCAGGTAGATTCTTTGCCATCTGAGCCACCTTTTGCGCCCCCATGGACTGTAGCCCACCAGGCTCCTCTGTCCATGGAATTCTCCAGACAAGAATACTGGAGTGGGTAACTGTTCCCTTCTTCAGGTGAATCTTCCTGACCCAGGGATCAAACCCAGGTCTCCTGCATTGCAGGCAGATTCTTTGCTGTCTGAGCCACCAGAGAAGCTTTCTATATTCCAAACATCCACCAAAGAGTTCCTGTGTCTCTCTGAGTCCCCAAATCCTACATTTCTTTTGTTAAGAATGCCTACTTGCGCACCTTATTTTATGAAATGGAAACATTTCTAAAACAGTTACTTTAAATTAAAAAAGCAAGAGCTACCATTTATTGAGTACACTCACATGCATGGCTTGGTACTAGACATTCCCTTTTATTACTTTATTTCATCCTCATAATGCCCTATGAGATGTGGATATTATCCACATTTAGCTAATAAGTAATGTGAGAGGCCCAGAAATGACTGATGTGACTCAAGGTCATGGAGGGAATAAAATGAAGTCCTAAAATCAGAATCTCAGTGTGCTTGACTCCAAGTCCGTGCTTCATCTTCCATAGCCACTGCACATTGTAATATTTCAAATATGCCTGAGAAATTGACCATTTTCAGAAAGCCTAGCCCATTTTTCCTGAATAATAACCAAAATACTTTTGTATTAAAATGTTGCTTATCTATTTTAATCATTAAAATGTTGTACACTATCACTTCATGGCAAATAGATGGGGGAATAGTGGAAACAGTGACAGATTTTATTTTCTTGGGCTCCAAAATCACTGCAGATGGTGACTGCAGCCATGAAATTAAAAAATATTTGCTCCTTGGAAGGAAAGCTATGATAAACCTAGTCAGAGTATTAAAAAGCAGAGACATCATTTTCCCAACAAAGGTCCATGTCCAAAGCTATGGTTTTTCCAGTAGTCATGTATGGATGTGAGAGTTGGACTATAAAAAAACTGAGCACAAAAGAAATGATGCTTTAAAATTGTGGTGCTTGAGAAGACTCTTGAGAGTCCCTTGAACTACAAGGAGATCAAACCAGTTAATCTTAAAGGAAATCAATCCTGCACATTCACTGGAAGGACTGATGCTGAAGCTGAAGCTCCAACACTTTGGCCACCTGATGTGAAGTGCCAACTTACTGGAAAAGACCCTGATGCTGGGAAAGACTGAGGGCAAGAGGAGAAGGAGTCGACAGAGGGTGAGATGGGTGGATAGCATGCATCTCAATGGACCTGAGTTTGAGCAAACTTCAGGAGACGGTGAAGGACAGGGAAGCCTGGTGTCCTGCAGTCCATGGGGTCCCAAAGAGTCAGACACGACTTAGCAGCTGAACAACAACAATACATTCTAACAGATAATCTATCTCCAGTATTCCTACTGTGCTTCCAAAAGAGTTTCTTAACTGGAGATGGATGGGCTTCATAGAATCAATGACATCCTCTGCAGTTGAAGGTACACTTTACATGTATTTGCTGAAATACATTTTCTTATGAGGACAAATGCCCACCTTTCATCATATTCCTTGAGGAAACAAGTTTAAATATTATTGCTCTAAATAGTTAGAAAATTCACTACTTAATGAAATAAGTAGTGAAAAAAGATACTTCAGGAAGATTTACACTACTTCAGAGTATCCCTTTTCCTGTTGAAACAGATGGGGATTTGGGAAAGAGAAAAGAGAAACTAGTAAAAGATGTGGAAGGACTTTTAAGATTACAATAGATGATGAGACTGCCAAATTTAACCTGTAAGTTCTAAACATTAGGCTTTGTTACTGTGACCAACAAACTTAAATTTATGTATACTTATTTGTTCATTAGAAAGTTAGTTCCATACTTCATGTACAGGCAGACCTGGGTAAGCAGCAAACACTTAGTAAAAGTGCTGTGTGCAACACTGACACTCAAGGATAAGTGAGGTTCTTTACTTCCTGTAAAGAAAGAACTGGGAGTGGGGTGGCTCAGCTGTGGGCTGTGGTTCAGATCAGGGCCATTCCAGCTCCATGATTCTATTGAGTGTACAGGAATAAGGTTTCAGGGTCATGAGA
Source organism: Cephalophus harveyi (assembly GCA_006410635.1). Classification (NCBI taxonomy): domain Eukaryota; kingdom Metazoa; phylum Chordata; class Mammalia; order Artiodactyla; family Bovidae; genus Cephalophus; species Cephalophus harveyi. The sequence continues at coordinate 223,163 of SJYT01075144.1, forward strand.
GCATCAATAGTGTTATGGATGTCAATTTCTGTGACTTCAGTTTCCATATTTGATCATTCCTAATGAGTCAGTCTGAAGATTCACCTTCTAAGGAGACTCTCCTTTCTCATCTCCCTTTTCAAAGTTATCTTTTCTACACTTTACCAAAACGGAAAAGAGGACACAGTTTTCACTTATTGTTGCCATGGTGCTCTGCCTTGGAATGGGGAAACCTTCATAAAGAAAGGAAGAAACAGAAATATTGCAGTTGGTAGTGAGAAAAGGAATGACCAACTATTATGGGGAATTTATTTGAATTTAATTGTTTCCCAAGTATGTGCTTTCAACACAACTTAAGGAGAACCTAACTCAATTATTCGGAGAAGGCAATGTCACCCCACTCTAGTACTCTTGCCTGGAAAATTCCGTGGATGGAGGAGCCTGGTGGGCTGCAGTCCATGGGGTCGCTAAGAGTTGGACAGGACTGAGCGACGTCACTTTCACTTTTCACTTTCATGCACTGGAGAAGGAAATGGCAACCCACTCCAGTGTTCTTGCCTGGAGAATCCCAGAGATGGGGGAGCCTGGTGGGCTGCCGTCTATGGGGTAGCACAGAGTCACACATGGCTGAAGCGACTTAGCAGCAGCAGCAACTCAATTATTACATTACATCAAATAATTATATTTGATAATTAAGTCATCCTGATATCTTTTTGGCCTGTATCTGAGAAGAAATTTAGAGAATTGAAAAGTTCTACTACAGCATTATTTTCAGCCCTATCTATTTTTTAAATAAACTTTTTACCCCAGTGTTTCTATTAAATAAAGGAAAAAAAGCAATAAAGTTCAGGCTGGGGTCAGTCCCATTCTAGCTATAAATAATATTTATCCTTGAACATATAAACTAATCTTAGCAGCCCCATCTATTTTATAAAAAGATGCATTTCCTAATCACACATGTTTTGCATCACAAGATGTTGTTTATAAATAATAATTATTTATATGTGTTATTTTGATCAACTGTCAACTACAAATAATAGTAGTGATAATTCAACCCAGAAAAAAAAATCATTTAAAACTTAGAA
>SJYT01075144.1:231613-245675 GCA_006410635.1 Cephalophus harveyi
CACAATATTTCAGAGGAGTTGATAGCATAAAGGGCAGCATGTGCTTCTTAATGCTGGAAGTATAGATCTTGAGCACAGAGTACAGATCTCAAGAGGCCAGAGGCTCTTGTTCCAACAGCTGTACAAGCACAGGTTTGTTAAATCCCTTTGAGTCAATTACTTTAGTTTTTCCAGAGTATTATTTCCTGCCCCCTACCCATCTCATAATTGCCCTGTGAGGATTTGTAAGCAAAGCACTTAAGGCTTTTTAGCTCATATGTTTATGCCTGTCAAAGCTATACATTGATAGGCCTCTAATTGCTCAGTTACCCTTTGAGAACACATTCTCTAAGTGAGGGTTTCTGAGACATCCATGTCCCACCTACATTAAAATTACTTTATTTCATTATTTAAAAGATTCCTAGTAGCAGCCCAAGCCTACTGAACCAGAATTTCTATGGATGAGCCTGATAATCAGCATTTTTCCAGTCCTTTTATGAGTCTTTCCCAGGCCAAGATTAGCAACTAAAGAGATGGTTAATGTAAAATAAGTTACAGCTATTTTTATGTGAAAGGACAACCATAGTTTAAAATCTTTATAATTTTTAAATCAGCATAATTAAGATATCCTTAAGTGATAGTAAACTTTCAAGGAAAAAATTGACTTGATCTGAAGCATGCATTTTGGATGAAAATATAAAAATCTGCAAGACTGTCATAGATTCCTTTCATCATCATTTTGGAATGTATTGCTACTACCTCAAATACAGTTTCTGAGTTAAAATTGAGTAGTTATAGGAGTTATACATGAGTCCTCTTTTCCCTTTGGATCCACTCTGCAGGAGGTCGGGGTAAGAAGGAAGTGAAGTCTCCAGGTCCTTCCATCTGTCACTGTAGACAAATGATAGGAAACAAGGAAACTACTCCAGCCAAACAAAACTTGTAAAAGAGGCCCAGCCTTAGAAATCTCTGTGGTGATGGCCAACTGTTCTAATTCATTGTAAGAAGCCTGGAGACTGGGACTCTGCAGACACGCAGAGGAAATCCTGTTTACCGTCCTGGGGTCATTCCCTGGAGCCAGATCTCTAAGAGCTTTCCACTGCAGTCTACACCCAGAGTCGACTTGGGTACTTGCTTCCCTGAGTGGTAGTCAGAGCCACAGAAGTCCCTCTGCCTGGCTGGCTCCCTCACTGGCTACCAGGAGGCTCTACATACTTGGAAGTTCTTTCAGTCTCAATATGAAAAGAAAAGCAGTAAATTGAGTGTCCATATCCTTTGCTAAATATTTTCTCTGTCATATTCATTATAATTTTGGTTCTAACACAATTGATTTCATGATAGCAAACAACTGCAAAAAGATCTCTTTCTTTTTTTTTTTTTTCTGAATAGCAAGTTTCTTTGAAATAATTATATTTAATTCATTGTTTTTATACCTTTTGAAATCCCTCATAGGAACAGTTTTACTTAATTTTCCTTTCCGTTTCTATAATCAAGAGGATTAATATCATCTTAAAGAAAAACCTTAGTCTAGCCTTGTCTCTTTAGCTCTCTGTCAAAATCTTTTCAAATATGCTAATGAGGCCATTGGTATTTTTGAAATCACTATTTAATTCTGAACCAAAGCTAAACTCTACTATATATGAAACTGCTGGAGCTGCTGAAAGCGTCAGTGAGCCAGTGTACAAACAAAAGTGTAATTCTTAGCCATCTGGGAGCATCTACATTTGGTCTTTTCCTAAGAACACATCATTGGAATCTCTAAATAGTTAAATATTTATAAGTGTCAATTCTGATTTTAATATTTAGGACTACTCTTATCTAATCAGAGATGTTATTTCAACATTTTCCCCAGGAATTATTCAGAAGTACTAATGAAGAAAGCAGATATTTTCATTCAAAGTAAAGTAGAGAGTTGAAGAGACAATATTTCAAAAGAACTTCCCCAATGGCTCAGTGGGTAAACAGTCCACCTGCAATGCACGAGACACAGGAGATTCGAGATGTATCCTTAGCTTAGGAAGATCCGCTGGAGGAAGAAATGGGGACCCACTCCAATGTTCTTGCCTGGAAAATCCCATGGACAGAGGAGCCTGGTGGTCTACAGTCCAAAGGGTCACAAAGAGTTGGATGACTGAAAGATTAAGCACACACAGTAATTCAAAAACAGTTGGTTATTTCAATGCTGAATACTAGCTTGTAGCAATTAGCAAAATTTAATATCTGAATAAATCAATCACATCTTTATTCTCATTTTCAGTAAAAGCAATAGGCCTTAATGAGTATAAATAGGTTAATTTTTTCCCCAGCCTTCACACTTCTCTCCAAACATTCATTAATGGTCTAGGTTTTATCTTCTTTCAAATAATGGACAACTAATAGGGGGAAAAGGTACAAAATCAAATTATCAGGATGCTTGCTGAATCATAAAAATTTTTCATCTATTTTTGTGACAAATTGCACTATGTATTTGATAATAATACTATTAGCCTTTTAATTCTGTATGTTAAAGAATCTGCCTGCCAATGCAGAAGACACAAGAGGTGTGGATTCAATCCCTGGGTTGGAAAGATTCCCTGGAGGAGGAAATGGAACCCTCTCCAGTATTCTTGCCTGGAAAATTTCATGGAAGAGGATCCTGGTGGGCTACATTCCATACTGCTGTTGCTAAGTCACTTCAGATGTGTCCAACTCTGTGCAACCCCATAGATGGCAGCCCACCAGACTCCCCCATCCCTGGGATTCTCCAGGTAAGAACACTGGAGTGGGTTGCCATTTCTTTCTCCAGCACATGAAAGTGAAAAGTGAAAATGAAGTTGTTCAGTTGTGTCAAACTCCTAGCAACCCCATGGCCTGCAGCCTACCAGGCTCCTCCATCCATGGGATTTTCCAGGCAAGAGTACTGGAATGGGGTGCCGGCTACAGTCCATTGGGTCACACAAAATGGGACACGACTGAGCACACACAAATGAAATGTGAGCTCCTTCAGTGCACAAAGCAAATTATATTTCTTCACTCTCTTCATACAGACTTGCTTTTTGCCCAACCTGGGGAGAAGGAGAACTCATGTCCAGAGACCAGCTCCAGAGATTCTGCTCGGCCATGACAGTTTTTAAAGGGAAAAAAGGAAGTGGAGGGAAGAATCGCAGTGAATCATTGAGGCAGGAGGTAAGGTTCTGCATATTTCTCTATCACTGACTTGTTCTTCAGATATTTTCTTGCCTACATGACCTGTCTGCAGGATTGCTAAGGGGGCTGTTGGGAGAGAAAGCTAGTCATTTTTTAACAGCTTAATTCTGCATTCTTCTTCTCATCTGGAAAAAGAATGAACAGGATAGACAATGATGTGCATTTAGAGAGCATGTCAGGAATTAATTTCAGTTACTTTGAGATCTCATTGTTACAATTAGATCCATTTAAATTTAGAGGGGAACAGAAATGGAGCAAAAGAGCTGCTTTCATAGGTGCTGCAGAAGAGGGTGGATGGAACCCTTGAGGAACAAGAATTTGAAAGTGAGCTTTCTTCTCAACACAAGGTTCATGATTAGTTCCTGGAGATTAAAGGAGTCTTACCTTTGAATGACTTGGCATGCTAAATTAGAAAAAGTAGAGGATTGATATTCAGTTCAGTTCAGTCTCTCAGTCATGTCCGACTCTTCTAAAAATCTACAGACCCCATCTGGGGGTTGGGAGCCAAGAGGCTTGAGAGAAATGATGCACAGATAGCAGGTGTTTCCTTGAATAACAAAATATTTTTATATTAGGAAAATTTTTCATGAAAGTCTAGAGTTTTAACTTCTCTTAGACTTCAATAGATTGGTGAACCATTGATAGTAAATTCTTTGGAGCTAGTATGAGTTTACTCTCTTGTTGAAACCTCCGTTCTCCAGTCTAATATGCTAACCTGTAGTGTTTTATTTTCTTTAGATACTTAGGTTTGTAACCCCTCCCCTACTATAGACACTTAAAATTTAAAGCTAACCAGAACAAGTTGGATATTCTTGGCATTTAACATTTGCATAGAGTTTTTGGTGAATTAAACTTGTTCTTTGTTGTTACACTCACCAGGAACCTCAGGCCTATCTTGAGACCCCAGACAACACCCATCCCCAACAGAAATTCAAATATCACTCAGGAGCATCTGGTAAATAATCATCTTGACAATGAGTCTCAAACATTGTGTGAAAATATTGGGGTTCAACTTCTAATCATTTGTAGCTTCAAAGATATGATCCATAGTGTCAATGATATCATGAGGATTATTGGTGAAGTGTGATGAGGTGGAGATGGTATGTCTTTTACTGCCCTGATCCACAGCAAGACTGTTGGTTTTATATCCCACATTCGAGTAATTTTTTAAAAAACAGAAAAATCATTTAATGCATTATTTTAATTGTGAATTTAACATTTTGACATAGTTTTTGAGTGATCCTAAAGATTCACAGAATATAGTTATTTATAATTATGTGGAGGCTGTCTTTGAAGACTGATAGGAGCCATAAATGCCATAAACACTCATATCACCATGTAGCATTGTTGTCCCATTTTTCTTTTTATGAATATGCTTTATGATATATATCTTCACAACCAAGATAATCACGATGGTATGATCACTCACCTAGAGCCAGACATCCTGGAATGTGAAGTCAAGTGGGCCTTAGAAAGCATCACTATGAACAAAGCTAGTGGAGGTGATGGAATTCCAGTTGAGCTGTTTCAAATCCTGAAAGATGATGCTGTGAAAGTGCTGCACTCAATATGCCAGCAAATTTGGAAAACTCGGCAGTGGCCACAGGACTGGAAAAGAAACATTTTCCTGTCTCTTATACACATCTAGATGTGTATAAGAGACAGACTAAAGGTAGAGCAAAACGATTAACAACTTCATATGGGTACACACAAAATTGTGGAATAATAATATTATTCACATGTTTAAATGGGTCAGATTTAAAGTATTGACAAATTTCTTGCATTTGAATTGGAATTTAATTATAAACTGAAAATAATTTATCATTTGAGTCTCCTAGAAAAATTGAAACTCTGAAATTAAATTTACATGATCCTAGGTTACTAATGCCTTATTTAACTTCAAAAAAACATATAAAAGCTCTTTAAAGGAAGATGACTACACACTAGAATTTAAAGTCACCATCTAATTCATGGCAGTACCCACCTAGAAACACATCACAAAAAACAGATAGTATATGAGAAGATAAAATCATGAATGAAAAACAGGGAAAGACAGAGTAACGAGGAATTCAGTTAGTGAAATCCTTATAAACTCTACATACTTTAAAATAATACATGTGTCATGACAAAGGATATAAAGATATATCTGAAAAATTCAGTGGAGGAAAATTCAGGATCTGATGGGAAAACTACAGGTAATTATTCTTAGCAAGAGAGTCCATGGATATTCCATGAATGTCTGTGTTTGAAGTATTTCTTCTGGAGAGATGATGCAAGCTGACAATCTAAGCAAATATGAAAAATATACTAAGGGATATCATTGTTTCAAAGGGCATATTTTCTGCAAATAACTACTAGAGTATATATGTATTAAATCCAGGCAAGTGTCTGTTAGGCACAAAAGCTCTATTGATCCACTCATTAAAATTGGTACAGTGACTCTATGGCTTAACAATGATATGCCAGACTGCCTTATTTCCTCATATCATTGTTTCAAAGGGCATATTTTCTGCAAATAACTACTAGAGTATATATGTATTAAATCCAGGCAAGTGTCTGTTAGGCACAAAAGCTCTATTGATCCACTCATTAAAATTGGTACAGTGACTCTATGGCTTAACAATGATATGCCAGACTGCCTTATTTCCTCCTGATAAAAGGCCTGGGTCTATGCTTGAAGATGGATCTCCATGTAGCCCTTGGAAGCCATCCATGCTACTCAGTAGTATATTTCACTCGGGTGCCTTGAGGTAGCTTCATCTGTGAACAAAAGAAGCTCATTTCCTGATATGGAATATGAGGCCGAGATGACATGAAATATAGCCTAACATAGGTTAACTCAGATTTCCAAATGTTTCCTTCAAATACTCATCATTGTATCACACTAGGATGATACTCACTGCAACCTAAGTCATGAAAATTAATTCTCACATATGAAATTCTAATGATCCTTCACCCCTTTCTTCATCACTTAATATTGCTTGTTTTCTTTTTTTTTAACTCCCTGATGTTCAAGCTGGCTTTAGAAAAGGCAGAGGAACCAGAGATCAAATTGCCAACATCCGCTGGATCACGGAAAAAGCAAGAGAGTTCCAGAAAAACATCTACTTCTGCTTTATTGACTATGCCAAAGCCTTTGACTCTGTGGATCACAATCAACTGTGGAAAATTCTGAAAGAGATGGGAATACCAGACCACCTAACCTGCCTCTTGAGAAATCTGTATGCAGGGCAGGAAGCAACAGTTAGAACTGGACATGGAACAACAGGTTGGTTCCAAATAGGAAAAGGAGTCCGTCAAGGCTGTATATTGTCATCCTGCTTATTTAACTTCTATGCAGAGTACATCATGAGAAACGCTGGGCTGGAAGAAACACAAGCTGGAATCAAGATTGCCAGGAGAAATATCAATAACCTCAGATATGCAGATGACACCACCCTTATGGCAGAAAGTGAAGAGGAGCTAAAAAGCCTCTTGATGAAAGTGAAAGAGGAGAATTTTCATTCCAATCCCAAAGAAAGGCAATGCGAAAGAATGCTCAAACTACCGCACATTTGCACTCATCTCACACACTAGTAAAGTAATGCTCAAAATTTTCCAAGCCAGGCTTTAGCAATATGTGAACCGTGAACTTTCAAATGTTCCAGCTAGTTTTAGAAAAGGCAGAGGAACCAGAGATCAAATTGACAACATCCAGTGGATCATCAAAAAAGGAAGAGTTCCAGAAAAACATCTATTTCTGCTTTATTGACTATGCCAAAGCCTTTGACTGTGTGGATCACAATAAGAAACAGTGGAAACAGTGTCAGACTTTATTTTGGGGGGCTCCAAAATCACTGCAGATGGTGATTGCAGCCATGAAATTAAAAAACGCTTACTCCTTGGAAGAAAAGTTATGACCAGCCTAGAGAGCATATTGAAAAGCAGCGACATTCTTTGCAAACAAAGGTCTGTATAGTCAGAGCTATGATTTTTCCAGTGGTCATGTATGGATGTGAGAGTTGGACTGTGAAGAAAGTTGAGCACCGAAGAATTGATGCTTTTGAAGTGTGGTGTTGGAGAAGACTCTTGAGAGTCCCTTGGACTGCAAGGAGATCCAGCCAGTCCATTCTAAAGGAGATCAGTCCTGGGTGTTCTTTGGAAGGAGTGATGCTAAAACTAAACTCCAGTACTTTGGCCACCTCATGCAAAGAGTTGACTCATTGGAAAAGACTCTGATGCTGGGAGGGGTTGAGGGCAGGAGGAAAAAGGGATGACAGAGGATGAGATGGCTGGATGGCATCACTGACTCGATGGACGTGAATTTGAGTGCACTCCGGGAGATGGTGATGGATAGGGAGGTCTAGCGTGCTGCAGTTCATGGGGTTTCAAAGAGTCAGACACGACTGAGTGACTGAACTGAACTGATTGTTTAATAGTATAGTTGTCTCAAAATAGGAAAAAGTCATGGACTGACTCTAATAATGACTAACAATTTAAATAGATTTTCAGTTTACCTCAGGTGTAGATTTTAAATATTTTTCCAAATTTGGGAACTATTTCCAGTAATAAATCATAAACCATGTTGGCAGAAACATTCTCTAGACTTTCTTTAATTTTGGCTATTGTTAGTATATTTATTTCCGTCCTGCACAGGCTTGTTTCTCTAAGGTTAGTACAATTTTTATGCAGGTTATGATAATCCAGTGATATGAATAAACTAAGAAGCTGGCTTATCTTCCAAATGCTAAGAAAAGTGCTTCATGTCAAACTTGTTAATAATTGTTTCAGAGGATAACTCATTTTATTTTTTCATTAAGGTTCACTGCCAAAGTTTAAATATCAGTAACTTTAGAATCAGGAATCATGACTTTCAGTCCCAAAGCATAAGATCTAAAATTAATAATAAACTACATGTTTGTAAGTGGGTGGAAGATCTATTGATAAAGAGAAGAAAAAATTTAATGTTCAGCACACAGACCCACTTTTCGATTAGCAAAAGGGTTATTATATAAACTTATTTTCACTGTGTAGATATTTGGATGGCAATTATTTGAGGGGAAAAAGTAAAGTAGGTCAAACAAAGCAAAAGAGACCAAACAAGCATCTGAGCAGAAATACCTCAATGGTCTTGTAAACAACTGATTCTAAGAAGTCACTGACTAACTTGGACTGCAAGGAAATCCAACCAGTCCATCCTAAAAGCGATCAGTCCTGGGTGTTCATTAGAAGGACTGATGTTGAAGCTGAAACTCCAATACTTCGGCCACCTCATGCGAAGAGCTGACTCATTTGAAAAGACCCCGATGCTGGGAAAGATTGAGGGCAGGAGGAGAAGGGGATGACAGAGGATGAGATGGTTGGATGGCATCACTGACTCAGTGGACATAGGTATGGGTAAACTCTGGGAGTTGGTGATGGACAAGGAGGCCTGGTGTGTTGCGGTTCATGGGGTCGCAAAGAGTCAGACATGACTGAGTGACTGAACTGACTGAAACAACTGACTCTAAGAAGTCATTGACTAACAAGCTGAGCAAGGCCAGAAGGCCTAAGTCCTTGAGGAGCAGTGTCCACCATGGGGTCCTGGGAATGGGGACTTCAAGGGCAAGTGACAGAATCAAAGCATCTCCAAACATTGAAAGTGGGACAAATGATTTGAAATGGTTCATTTTCCCAGCCTCACTCTTTCAAAAGTGCTGGTTGCTCAGTTGTGTCTGATTCTTTGCCATCCTGTGGACTGACTGGACTCTGTTCATGGCATTCTCCAAACAAGAATACTGAAGTGAGTTGACATTTCTTTCTCTCAGGTTAGTGTCAGTTCTGATTTGGCAGCGAGACTACAGGTGAAGCTAAGGAAAACCGACTGAACATTAATGGGAGAAAATCATATTCTTGGAGGCATTTTTCTAAAAATTCAAAGGAGGAAATATACACAGTGTCATTTGTAATTCCTCCCTTAAGTCATGCTTATTACCAATCTAGGAAGTAACTTATTTCTGTACTTTGTGATCAATAGTCAAGAATCTTTCTTTTACTTATAAAGAAAATAATCAGAGATCAAATGGAGAATGGAAAAAGGTTGTGGGGCCAGAAAACCTTAATCATGCCCACTAAACCATTCCCAGTGTTCCACCCCATCCCCAAAGTGTAACCTTCCTTGATCCCAGATCCCATGGGACTGTGGCTCCACACGAAAGTGTGTCTTTGGGAAGAATGAATTTCTTTTCTTTCACACAACTCTGGTTATAATCCAATCATTTCTCTTGCTCTCCTCATTCCCTTTAGATTTTTAGTTTTTTCTGCTATCTTGATCAAACACAATTTAAGCTTAGCATCTTCATTTTTAAAGGATCAGCATTGATCATTTAGTACTAAGAATGATGCTGCTCTCCTCCATTCACTCAATTCTGACCTGTCACCTCATATTCCTCTGAGATACTAGTAGAAATTGAATGTGCTGATTTTTAACACTGTCTGATCCAAATATAGAGTTAATTTCAAAGATTATCTCTTATGTGTTAATTGCTGCTGTATAGCAAAGTGATTCAGTTAAATATACACATATATGTAATGTTTATATGTTCTTTTTCATATTGTTTTCAATTATGGTTTACCACAGGTTATTGAACATAGCTCTCTGTGCTATACAGTAGGAACTTGTTCTTTATCCATTCTATATATATCAGTTTGCATCTGCTAATCCAAAATGCCCAATTCAACCCTGTCCAACCTCACTTCCCCTTGGCAACCACCAGTCTATGTCCATGATACTGTTTCTGTTTCATATATAGATATATTTTAGTTATCTTTTAGATTCCACACATGAAATATCATATGGTATTTATCTTTTTCTGATTTCCTTCACTTAGTATGAGACTCTCTAGTTGCATCCATGTTACTGTAAATTGTATTAATTTGTTCTTTTCTATGACTGAGGAGTATTCCATTTTATATATGGTTTTGATATCATATTCATGTGCAGGTGATTTCCTACCTATATTTATGTTTGCCTTTACTGGTGAGCTTCTCCATTGATAATTTTCTTGTTTCTAGTAGTGGCAATTTTTTACTGCTTAGAGAAATTTCTTTGTTAAATCTGGTCTGATGGTGCTGAGTTTTCTTAGCTTTTACTTTTCTGTAAAGCTTTTGGTTTCTCTATCAAATATGAATAAGAGTCTCACTGAGTAGAGTATTCTTGGTTGTAGGTTGTTCCCTTTCATCACTTTAAATATACCCTGCCTTCTGACTTGCAAAGTTTCTACTGAGAAATCAGCTTATAGTCTAATGGCAGTTCCCTTACATATTTGTTGCTTTTGCTTTGTTGTTTTTAATATTTTTTTGTCTTTAATTTTTGTCAATTTGATTACTATATGTCTTTATGTGTTCCTCCTTTGGTTTATCCTGCCTAGGACTCTGTGCTTCCTGGTCTTAAGAGACTATTTTCTTTGCCATGTTAGAAAGTTTTCAGCTATCATCTCTTCAAATAGAATTTTTTAGGTTCTTTCTCTCTCTTTCTCTCCTTCTTCTGGGACACCTATACGGTGAATGGTGGTGCATTTAAAGTTTTCTCAAATACCTCTTAGATTGTCTTCTTTCATGTTTATTCTTTTTTTTTTTCTTTATTTTGTTCCATGGTAGTGATTTCCACCATTTTGTCTTTCAGGTCACTTCTCTGTTCTTCCTGTTACTCTGTTACTGATTCCTTCTAGTATATTTTTCATTTTAATTATTGCATTGTTCATCTCTCTTTATTTGTTCATTAGTTCTTCTAGGGCTTTGTTAAACATTTCTTGTATCTTCTCAATTTATGCTTTCATTCTTTTTTCCAAGATATTAAGTCATTTCACTGTCATTATTTTGAATTCTTTCTGACAGTTTGCCAATCTCCACTTCATTTAGTTGTTCTTCTGGAGTTTTATGTTGTTCCTTCATCTGGGACATATTCCTCTGCCATCTCATGTTGTCTAACTTATCATGATTTCAGTGCTGTTCCATATGCTGCAAGATTGTAGTTCTGGCTTCTGATTTCTTCCCTCTAATGGGTGAGGCTGTCTAAGAGCATACACCTTGTGTATGCTTCTTGAAGTCAAGGAGTGGCTCCTGTCTGCTAATATATATAACTGATTCTTTTCCCTCTGGTGGACAGGACCATGCTCAGGAACACTTTAAGGAGCCCGTCTGCTGATGAGTTGGTCTGTGTTCCCACTCTGTTGGCTATTTGGCCTGAGGTATCCCAACTTCGAAGTTTACAGGTTTTTGGTTAGGGTTAAGTCTCAATGGGAAATATTATCCTCCATGAAGGCTCATACCAATCATCTGAGGTGCCACTGCAAATGTTGCCTCTGAAGTGAGGCATAGCCACCCCTTGCCTCTGCAGGAGATCCTCTAATACTAGCAGGTAGATTCTGGTCCAGTCTCTTATTAGGTCACTGCTTTTCTCTCTGGGTCTTGGTGTGCATTAGATCTTGTGTGAACCCTCCAAGAGTGGAGTGTTTTTGTTTCCCACAGTCTTGTGGAATTCCTGTGACAAACCCCTCTGGTTTTCAAAGAAATGTTCCTAGGGTCTTCTGTTCCAGTTGCCAGGCCCCTAGGCTGGGGTGCCTGATGTGGGGCTTATGACTCTCACATCTGTGGGAAAACTGTAATATAATTGTTTTTCAGTTTGTGGTTCACCCACCTGGCAGGTATGTGACTGAATTTTATCAAAATTGCATCCCTCCTATCACCTCATTGTAGTTTCCTCTTTGTCTTTGGGTGTAGGGTAGCTTCTTGGTAGTTTCTAGTGGGTTTTTTGTTGTTGTTGTTGTTGTTGTTCAGTAGTTAACTGTGACTTTGGTGTTTTTGAAAGAAGAGTTGAGCTTATTTCCATCTACTCTGTCATCTTTCCAGCAAGTCCTTTACATTCTCTTTCTGATATTTCATTATTGATATAAAGGAATGCAATCAATTTCTGTATGTTGATCTTGTATCCTGCTATTTTATTGAATATCAGTTCCATTAGTTTTTGTGTGGAGTCTTTAGGGTTTTCTATACATAGTATCATATCATCTTCATGTAATGACAACTTTAACTATTCCCTTCCAATTTGGATAATTTTTATTTCTTTTTTTGTCTGACTGCTATAAGTAGGATTTCCAACACTATGTTGAAGACAAATGGTGAGAATGGGCATCCTTGTCTTGTTCCAGATTTTAGCAGGAAAGATTTCAACTTTTCTCCATTCAGTATTATATTGCAATGCATTTACCATAAATAGCTTTCACTATTTTGAGATCTATGCCCTGTGTATCACTTTGGTAAGAGTTTTTATTATGAATGATGCTGAATTTTTCAAATGCATTTTCTGCATCTATTGAGATGTCTTTTCTTTTGTTTATGTGGTGTAACATTTTGATTGGTTTGTGTATATTGTATTGTTTTTGTGAACTTGGAATGAATCCCACTTTGTCATGGTGTATGATCTTTTTCATGTGCTGTTAGATTTAGTTTATTAATATTTGGCTAAGAATTTTTGCATCTATATTCACATTGGCCTGTAGTTTTATTTTTGTAGTGTTGTCTTTTGTCTAGTTTTGGTATCCAGATCATGGTGGGGTCACAGGATGTCCTTGGGAGTGTTTCTTCCTCTTCAGTTTTTTGGAAGAGCTATTTTTTTCCTTCTTGATTCAGTTTTGGTGAACTCTATGTTTCTGTCCATTTCTTCTAGGCTGTCAAATATGTTGGTATATATTTGTTCATAGAATTTCCTTATAGCCTTTGTATGTCTGTGGTGTCAGTTGTTATGTCTCCTTTTTCATTTCTTATTTTGTTTATTTGTGTTCTTTTTGGTGAGCCTGGTCAGCTGGTTGTCAAATTTGTTTATTCTTTAAGTGAAGTAGCTCTTGATTTTATTGAGTTTTTCTACTATTTCTTAAAACTCTATTTTCTCTCTATTTTTGTTATTTCCTTCCTTCCTATGATTTTAGGTTTTGTTTGTTCTGCTTTTTCTATTTCATTTTAAAAGGCAGATAAAAATTTTTATTTGAGATTTATTTTCTTTTGTTTCTTGAGGAAGGTCCATGTTACTAAAACTTCCTGCTAATAATTGGTTTTGCTGCATCTCATATATATATATATATATTTTTTTTTGGAATTCTGTTTTCATTGTCATTTGTCTCAAATTATTTCTAATTTCCTCTTTGATTTCATTGTTTACCATTGGTTTTTCAGTAGCATGTTGTTTAGCCTCTATGTAATCTTTTTCCCCCCTTATTTCTTTTTCTGTGGCTAATTTCTAGTTTCATGCCTCATTAGTCTGAAAAAATGCTTGAGATAATATCTATACTCTTCAATTTGTTGAGACTTGTTTTGTGTCCTAGTATGTAATTAATCCTGGACAATGCTGCATGTATACTTGAAAAGTTTATTTTTTTTTGGGGGGGGGAGGGGGGAATGTAATATCCTTAAAATAGAAATAAAATTTAACTCTTCTTTTGCCTCATTTAGCATCTCTGTTGCTTTGTTGATTCTTTGGAAGATCGATCCATTGATATTCAGTTCAGTTTAGTCACTCAGTCGTGTCTGACTCTTTGCAACCCCATGAATCACAGCACACCAGGCCTCCCTGTTCATTACCATCTCTCGGAGTTCACTCAGACTCACGTCCATCGAGTCCGTGATGCCATCCAGCCATCTCATCCTCTGTCGTCCCCTTCTCCTCCTGCCCCCAATCCCTCCCAGCATCAGAGTCTTTTCCAATGAGTCAACTCTTCACATGAGGTGGCCAAAGTACTGGAGTTTCAGCTTCAGCATCATTCCTTCCAAAGAAATCCCAGGGCTGGTCTCCTTCAGAATGGACTGGTTGGATCTCCTTGCAGTCCAAGGGACTCTCAAGAGTCTTCTCCAACACCACAGTTCAAAAGCATCAATTCTTCGGCGC
>SJYT01075147.1:0-18307 GCA_006410635.1 Cephalophus harveyi
GTGGATTCATGTCAATGTATGGCAAAACCAATACGGTATTGTAAAGTAAAATAAAGCAAAAATTAAAAAAAAAAGTGGTATTTGTCTAAATGTATTTTATAAATTCTAAGTCAGATAAGCAGCACTCAAGGTTTAACAAAAAAGAAAGAAAGGGGAAAAAGAAAACATAAAACCTACAACTGTGTGTCATATGATATTGACATAATGAGAACTATTACAAGTTCTTTTATTTGGGGATGCTGACATATAACTGAGCACAGCACACATGAATGGGGGCAGTACTTTACATGAGGACCAACCTACAAGCTTAAATTACTGGGGGGAGAAAACCACCACCAGCAAAACAAACACATGACAAAGCTGTAAACTTCCAAAATAATAACACATTTACAAGAATATGACTCCAGTAAACAAATGAACATACCAGAAAGAAAAACTGCATAGAGGATGCTGTGGTGAGCCACCCAGACCTCCCCTTCAGGATAGACATGCCCATCCCCCAGGTGCAGTGTTTGAGGCTGACAGCTGTCAGCTGAGGCCCCATCTGGGAACTGCTCTCAGCCAAAGAGAGCCACCTCACCCAAAGTCACACACCCAATGGCAGGCAGCTCACATCCAATGACTGGCAGGTGAGGAGGCATAAAGCCTTCACCCCCATGCTTCAAAGAAGACAACAGGGAAGGGCCATCCCAGCCACAGAGCTCCATGATTTGAGCTGAGGCCTTAGCTGTGACTGACTACTCCTCCTGATGAATCCTGCTGCCTTCATTCCCTGACAAAAGCACTCCACCACTACCTTCTGCAGGGAAACACCTGCCTCAGTCTCCCAGACAGCTGAAGGAACAACATATACCCATGTAGCCTACACCTGGATCCAAGAAGCACTCTCCTTTTTCTATGTTTTAACACTTTCTCTCCATATACATGTAACATATATGTGTCTTATACACACACACACACACACACACAGTTGTTGTTGTTTTATGGATGTGAGAGTTGGACCATAAAGAAGGCTGAGCACTGAAGAATTGAGGCTTTTGAACTGTGGTGTTGGAGAAGACTCTTGAAAGTTCCTTGGACTGCAAGGAGATCCAACCAATCCATTCTAAAGGAGATCAACCCTGAATATTCATTGGAACGACTGATGCTGAAGCTAAAGCTCCAATACTCTGGCTACCTGATGTGAAGAGCCAACTCACTTAAAACAGACCCTGATGCTGGGAAGGACTGAGGGCAGGAGAAGGGGGCAGCAGAGGATGAGATGGTTAGATGGCATCACTGACTCAATGGACATGAATCTGAGCAAAACTACGGGAGACAGTGAAGGACAGGGAAGCCTGGCATGCTGCATTCCATGGGGTCACAAAGAATCAGACATGACTTAGCAACCAAACAACAACATATATATAGGGCTTCCCTGGTGGCTCAGTCAGTAAAGAATCTGCCTGCAATGCAGGAGATCTGAGTTTGGTCCCTCAGTGTATACACACAACTTCCCCTAATTTTCATTTTGAAAATCATCAAATCTACAGAAGGACTAACACCACAAATAATCATATACTCCCACTGAGATTCAGTAATTATTAGCATACTTTCTTTTTCCCTATCTTTTCTTTTTGCTATACAATTTTTTTTTTTTTGCTATACAATTTGAAAGTAGGATTGAAGACATAATCTCATTTGTCTCCTAAATGCTTTTCCAGGCACTACTCAAAAATAAATGCAATCTACACCACCACAATGCTATCATCACACCTAAGAAAATGAACAATAATTCCATTAATGAGAGGTTAAAGTTTTTTAATGCTGCTTTCAATGATACTCTAATCAAACATTTGTGAAATCCCTGGGGTTTCTTAGAATAAAGTTTGAAAGCTATTTTTCTAGAGTAATAATCTAGAAAGCATAGGCCCATCTGAGAAAAGTCAGTCTTTAATATAAGAATAACAAAGCTTGACTCCCTCTGCCACCCCTCAATAGACCCAAATAGTATTCAATAATAGCCTTGTGTATCATACTCATCACACATTAGAATACTTGCTTGCATACACAGATGCATGCTAACGTTTATGAATTAATTACTATGCTTTAGTGACTGACAAGCTGGTAAACGTGCCTATGTGAACACTTCTGTTCTTAAGCCCACAGTTTGTAAATTTGGTGACAACTTTACTTAGTATTTTTAAGCACTGGCTTCCCCAATGGTAAAGAATCCACCTACAATGCAAGAGATGAGGATTCGATCCCTGGGTCAGGAAGATCCCTTGGAGAAGGAAATGGCCACCCACTCCAGTATTCTTGCCTGAAAAGTCCCACAGACAAAGGAGCCTGGCAGGCTAGTCCAAAGGGTAGCAAAGAGTTGGACACAACTGAGCACACTGAGCACATTCTTAGGCAGATCAAAATGGTGTTAAAACTATAATTACTCTTGGAGCCCAGTAAGTAAGCATAGATATAAGTACAGGATACTACATTGCCAGGCACTGCAAAAACATATCAATATGTTACATTCCATAAATAGGCACCATTCATCACTTAAGTAAACCAATTAATTTGAAAATGCAAGTGTTAATAGAGAAAAGTGATATCCACTAAAATGAATATTTTATTTCAGTAACATCACTTTAAAGAAAGTGACTTACCTAGTAATTCACTTAAGTGGTGCCATTAAAAACCTGAAGTATCAACATTCTTGAGAAATGAATATGATAGCAATGCAAATATATTAGTGCCTCCTCAGGCTGGGTTTGAATGGGCCTAAGTCAGATATCTCAATTAAGCAGGGCCTTTATCTGGCCATCTGGGCTTCCCTCATAGCTCAGTTGGTAAAGAATCCACCTGCAATGCAGGAGACCTGGATTCAATTCCTGGGTTGGGAAGATCTGCTGGAGAAAGGATAGGCTATCCACTCCACTGTTCTTGGGCTTCCCTTGTGGCTCAGCTGGTAAAGAATTCACCTGCAGTGTGGGAGACCTGGGTTCGATCCCTGGGTTGGGAAGATCCCCTGGAGTAGGGAAAGGCTACCCACTCCAGTATTCTGGCCTGGAGAATTCCATGGACTGTACATTCCATGGGGTCACAAAGAGCCGGACATGACTAAGTGACCTTCACCTTCACTTTTATCTGGCCATTTATGGATAAGGATAACATATTGGTCCTTTAATATATGTATTATTAATGGTCCTGGTAATATATATGTTCCTTTTTCTTTATGTGTCTGTCTGTCTCCCCCTACCCCCCGACCCAACCCATTCCCACATCACTCTTTCTGTGTTTGAGATGGGGAAAGAGGAGAAACCTACCATTGACTACATCTTGAAGTCTGGCAGTTGGCATTTCCTTTAAACAGACATCTAAAATAGCTTTTGTTTCTGGATGGAAGGAAAGTTTGGGGGAGAATGGATACATGTGTATGTATGGCTGAGTCCCTTTGCTGTCCACCTAAAACTATCAAAACATTGTTAATCAGGTACACTCCAATATAAAATTTAAAAGTTTAAAAAAATAATAAAATTGCTTTCGTTTAAAACAACAATGTGGATTTCAAGGACTAAAAAGAAAGTATTTCAAGGATCAAAAGACAGGTGGAATGTAACAACAAGGAAGTTCATTCCACTAAACACAACCCACTGTGGCACAGTCCCTGCTTCCCAAATCTGATCTGGATGCCAAAGGCCATTGCTGCTGGAGTCATTTGTGACTTCGATTGAAGGGAAGCTAGTGCTGTCCTTGGAGCCAGAGGAAAAATCATTCCCCTTCCCATGGACTGTCCCTTAAGCCTCTCTAATTTGCAGGGCAAGAGAAAAACCAGTCACCCTGCACTCAATGCAGTGACCTAAGCAGAGCAGAGCTAAAGTTACCAGAGCCAGTAGATTTCATTATTTTTGACTTGTGACCTGAAGAAGAAACACATTTTACATGGCAACTCAGTTCCTAAATCAGTATAGATTCCAAACTGAGACAAACATTTTCCAAAATAATACTGCCCTCTGATATTTTCTTTCATTTTTTTAAAATGCTAGTTCCAACTCATTAAACTGATTTCACCAACACTGATGGGTAATGATCTGCAGTGTGAAAGACACAATACTAGAGGGCCAAAACCCAAACTGTATTTTTGCACTAGACTAGGTTCACAAACCATCTCTGGCTCTGGCTTTTAGAGCTGACTAAAATCCCTCTATTTGCCAAGAGAACTTTTTCTGAAAATACATCCAGATGAGACCTCAGGCCTAGCCTGGTCCAACTGCATAAGTGTCCCTTTCAGCACTCTTTTAGATGGGTGTATTCCATTTTCTGTGAATATTATGCTATGCTAAGTTACTCAGTTACGTCCAACTCTTTGTGACCCCATGGACTGCAGCCCGCCAGGCTCCTCTGTCCATGGGGATTCTCCAGGCCAGAGTACTGGAGTGGGTTGCCATGCCCTCCTCCAGGGGATCTTCCCAACCCAGGGATCGAACCCAGGTCTCCTGCACAGCAGGCAGATTCTTTACCATCTGAGCCACCATGGAAGCCCGAATATTCTGTGAATATTACTTGAATTAAAATTAGCCTTTTAAAATTATGCATACATTTACATTGTAAATGATTCAAATCATAAACCATCTCCACACCTATTCTTATCCACTGCCCAGAAGAGCCACAATAAATATCCAGACAAGTATCTTCCATCTTTTGTGATGCATTCATACATTACCCATAACCACACATCGATGGTTTTTAATAATCCAAATGGAATTGCATTACATTTACTGTTCTGTGACTTGCTATTTGAACTTAAGAGACACGTCTTTGTAAGGACAAATTTTAAGTCAGTTTATCTAGATAGACTGCATTTTTTTCAATAGTACTTTGTTGAAGAATAATTTATATACAATAAATGTACATTACTTAAGCACAGCTTGAGGATTTTTCACATGTTTATTCTCATGCGACCACCATCCAGATCAATATATAGAATTTCCATCACCCCAGAAGGATTCACTCACATCCCTTCAAGTCAATACCACCACCCACTGATAGCCACTCACAACTCAGACTCCCAACACCAAGCGTTAGTTTTCCTGTTACACTTCACATTCAAGGACTCGCATAGTAACTGTTCTTCTGTGTCTGGATTCTTTCATGCAACATAATACCTTTGAGATTCATCCATATTTTTGCATGTACGCTAGTTTTGTTTTTTTGTTTTTGTTTCTGAATGGTATTCCCACCACAACTGGGGTTGTTTTCAGTTTGGGGCTCTCGAGAATGAAGCTACTATGAACATTCTTTTAGAAACTTTTCTGTAGACATGTGCACTCATTTCTCTTGAGAATATGCTTATAACTGTTGGGTCACAGGTAGTGTATGTTTAATTTTATTAGAGACCACCAAATATTTTTCCACAGAGACTATCACATTTTATACTCCTACCAGCAGTGTATGGAGTTTCAATTGTCCAAATCCAGGCACTTTGTACTGTCAGTCCTTACATGTTAGTCATTCTGGTGGATGTATGCTGGTATCACCTTACAACTTTAATTTTCAGTTTCCTAATGACCAATGATATTGAACACATTTTCATGTGCTTATGGGACATTTCTATATCTTCTTTCATGAAGTGCCCATTCAAGAATTTTGCCCATTTTAAAACTGGGATGTTCACTGTTATCAATTTATAGATTTTTTAATATATAATGGATACAAGTCCTCTATCAGACAGACACATGTGAGTATTTTCAACCTAGGTCTTGCTTTTCACTTTAATATCTGCTACATTCTTTTTAACAGATGTGTTTTTTCCCACTCAGTTCAGTTGCTCTGTCATGTCTGACTCTTTGCAATCCCATGGACTGCTGCATGCCAGGCCTCCCTGTCCATCACCAACTCCTGGAGCTTGCTCAAACTCATGTCTATCCAACTCAACCATCTCATCCTCTGTCAGCTGCTTCTCCTCCTGCCTTCAGTCTTTCCCAGCATCAGGGTCTTTTCTAGTGAGTCAGTTCTTCGTATCAGGTGGTCAAAGTATTGGAGCTTCAGCTTCACTCCTTCCAATGGATATTCAGGACTGATTTCCTTTAGGATTACAGGTTTGATCTCCTTGCAGTCCAATGGACTGCAAGAGTCTTCTCCAACACCACAGTTCAAAAGCATCAATTCTTCAGTGCTCAGCTTGGTTCATGGTCCAACTCTCACATCCATACAAGACTACTGGAAAAACCATAGCCTTGACTAGACAGACCTTTGTCGGCAAAGTAATGTCTCTGCATTCAAATATGCTATCTAGGTTGGTGGTAGCTTCTCTTTCAAGGAGCAAGCGTCTTTTAATTTCATGGCTGAAGTCACTATCTGCAGTGATTTTGGAGCCCAAGAAAATAAAGTCTGTCACTGTTTCCACTGTTTCCCTATCTATTTGCCATGAAGTGATGGGACTGGACGCCATGATCTTAGTTTTTGAATGTTGAGTTTCAAGCCAGCTTTTTCACTCTCTCCCACTGTAGTAGTAGTTTCTTAATTTATATTACCATTATCTATTAATGGGTATTTACACCTATAGGGAAAAATTTGTGCTTCAGTGGAAAACTGTACATTGTTTAGAGAATATCACTCTTGGTCATCTGATTCTGATTTTCCATTCTGTAAATTGCATATAACTGATAGCAATGCAAAATAATTCTTATCTATAGACATGCAAATAAATTGTCTGTTGAAGATTCAATTGACTTTCCTCCCCAATTATAGGAAAAGCCAATTTTTTCTTCATTTGTGCTTTAATTTTAATAATTCTAATCTATAAACGTGTCTGTTCTTTGGATTGTCCTTTTAAGTGGTTGTGACATCTGACAAGTTCCATCATTAGTAATGAGTTAAATAAAATCTCTAACATGTATTCCTTTTATATCTGTACAAAATGCATATCTTACCTTTTACATATTGCTTCTAATTTTTTATCCTATTAGAGAGGATGCTGCAACCATTACTGCACATTTACCTTTGTATAGAAGTCTCAAGACTAAGAAGTCCTCATGCTCTCTCACACTCCAAAACAAACCAACTTTGAAGAATGGATTTAACAAGTTCAGCTACATGAAGGCACAGAAGATGAATAGAGAGAAATTGTAACAAGGGTAGAATTTGAAGCACAGTAAGACAAGATGAATGAGGAATGTCGTTGTTTATTGGCCACCTACTAATCCCAGACCACTGTATTAGGTACTGATGACACAGTCTTTGCCTTCAAGAAGCTCAAGAATGAGCAGTTTGCTGCTGCTACAGCATGTCCCCTCAATCGTGTCCAACTCTGCAATCCTGTGGACTACAGCCCGCCAGGCTCCTCTGTCCGTGGAATTTTCCAGGCAAGAATACTGGAGTGGGTTGCCATTTTCTATTCTAGGGGATCTTCCTGACCCACAGACTGAACTCACATCTCTTGTGTCTCCTGCATTGGCAAGCAGATTCTTTACCACTGTGACACCTGAGAAGCCCCAATTAATGGTTTACAGAAGTATTAAAAGAAGTAGGAAAGATAGGTCAAAGACAGTGTCACCAAAGATCAAAGAAACAGACACTGGAGACCTCAGCTTGAAGCACCAAGGTGGAAAATTCTCAAAAGATTACTGGGAAGCTCATGAAGATTCTCTGAAAATCGCCCCCTCCCACCCTGACCCATCTGCAGCAGTGAAGTCTGTGATTCTCATGAGTTCTTCAGGAAGTTTCTGTTAATCTCAGTCTGCCCGTGTGTCCCAGTTGTGGAGAAAAATGGCTTATTTTCATCTGCCTTCAAATTTCATGCCAATTCCTCTCATCAACAAACTCTAAACCAGAATCATACTGAGATGGGGTTCTGGGAAATGTGGTTCTCAGCTTCTCTTCTGCAAAGCAGAGAATCTAGAAAGGGGAGATGGTGATGCTGAGTTGAGACCTTGCACATAGCTGGGGTTCACTAAGTGTTGACCATCACCCCTACCATTCATGAACTGGCAGAGTCACTGAGCAAGTGCTCAACTTCAGAGCATTTGAAAGTACAGGGGACCTTTGAACAACTCAAGTCTGAGCTGTGTGGGTTTACTTATATGTGGATTTTTTTTCCCCAACAGTAAATACGACACAATCCACAGTTGGCTGAATTTGCCAATGTGGAACCTCAGATTCAGAGTAACTGCAAACACAGAGGAGCCAGGTATACAGAAAGAGCTGACTATAAATTATACATGGATTTTTGACTTTGTGGAGGGTCAGAGCCCCTAATCTCCATGTTGTTCAAGGGTCAACTGTACTTTTTTCTTTTAGGATTTCTGTCCATTGATCATCCAGTTTCCCCTTCCCCCTACTTCATTGTGCAGGAGCCAAACAAGGGCTCAGCAGTCATAATCCTAAAAGGCAACTGCTGAATAATTCAGTAGTATTGAAAAATACATGAAAGAATTTACAGATTTGCACTAACAACTCTAGCATAAAAGTGAGACTTGAGGTCTAGTCCTGGCTTTGGCACTAGCAGCTCTGATTTGGGGCAAACCACTGAACCTTCTTATAACCATTTCACTGAAAAATTGAGAAGGTTGTGATATTGAGAAGAGCACATCACCTCTAGAGTGTTCTTCCCAAGAATGCAAAACCTGTCTAATCACAAGAACACATCAGACAAACTCAAATTGAGGGACATTCTACAAAATGACTGATCAGTACTCTTCATTCAAAAGTATCAAAGTCAGGAAAAACAGGGAAATACTGAGAACTGTCACAGGTGGGAGGAGGCTAAGGACACATGAAAATTAAATAAAACATAGGATCTTGGATTGACTTCTGGAAGTGAAAAAGAACTTTAGCAGAAAACCTGGTGAAATACACATGAAGTCTGGAGTTAACAGCACTGTACCAATGTTAATTTCTGAGTTTTGATAACTGTATCACATTTACAAAAGCTGGGTGAAGGGTGTATGGAAACTCTCTGTACTACTTTTGCAACTCTTTTTTAAGTCCAAAATTATCCCAAAATAAAATGTTAAAAATTAAAACCATGTTATTCTATTTACAATAGCTAGAACATGGAAGCAACCTAGATGTCCATCAACAGATGAATGGATAAAGAAGCTGTGATACATATATATATATATAATGGAATATTACTCGGCCATAAAAGGGAACACATTTGAGTCAGTTCTAATGAGGTGGACAAACCTAGAGCCTATTATACAGAATGAAGTAAGTCAGAAAGAGAAAGATAAATATTGTATACAAATGCATATATATGGAATTAGAAAGATGGTACTGATGAATTTATTTGCAGGGCAGCAAAGGAGAAACAGACATAGAGAACAGACATACGGATGGGGGCGGAGAGGAGGAAAGAGAGGGTGAGATGTATGGATACAGTAACATGGAAACTTACAATACCATATGTAAAATAGATAGCCAAAGGGAATTTGCTGTATTACTCAGGGTACTCAAACAGGGGTTCTGTAACAATCTATAGGGGAGGGATAGGGAGGGAGGTTCAAGAGGGAAGGGACATATGTATACCTATGGCTGATTCATGTTGATACTTGGCAGAAAACAACAAAATTCTGTAAAGCAATTATCTTTCAAATAAAAAAACTTTTAAATAATAAAAAAATTAAAACCATGCTATTTAAACAGTATCAAACCTGAATTCATCATTTTGCATGAAAGAAAAAGTGAAAGTGAAGTCGCTCAGTCATGTCCAACTCTTTGCCACCCTATGGACTGTAGCCTACTAGGCTTCTCCATCCATGGGATTTTCCAGGCAAGAGTACTGGAGTGGGTTGCCTTTTCCTTCTCCAGGGGATCTTCCCAACCCAAGGATCAAACCCAGGTCTCCCGAATTGCAGGCAGACACTTTACCCTCTGAGCCACTTAAGTGACTGGTCCTGTGTGGAAGTGTTCCCAAGACTCTTGCCACAGAAACATACCTCTGCTCCTCCCCATCCAGGCAGAGAAGCAGAAAACCAAAACTAACCATATCCTCTAACTGTGTTCACAGCAAAGAACAATAGAATCCATCCACAAGAAAACTAGTGAAAGCTTGTTCAGCTTCCAAAGTGGGTCAAAGGTTGCCCTGCATCTCATTACCAACTCACTGTAATAGTAAGATCTCCACCTGTCCTCGCCAGGATGGTTCGACCTGCTTCTGACCCAAATGCCAAAGGACCATACAAAGGCAGAAAAGAGATGGCACTCCATTTCCAGGAAGAACCTCACCTATTCCCAGAAAATCAAAGTAGAGGACTCCTCATTAACCTTGCCGGCTAGAAATCTTGTTTTATTCGTGACCACATCCCCCCACCCCCACCTCCCACCCCCCACATAGAGAAGTTGACTGGCAAAGTGAGTTCTCACTTTCCCATCCTCTGGCCATTGAATTAAGCTTGCCCTGCTTTGATGTCAGCTTGAGTTTACTTTTTGGCTGCCAGAACCTGAACATAAAAAGAATCTTCACCTCGAGGCAGTGCGGGCCTTGGCCAGGCTAGGGCCCACGTGGCAGTCTGTTACCTAATTCGGTAACAGAAGTATATGGAAAACGGGATTCCCTGGTGGCTCAGTGGTAAATAATCTGCCTGTCAATGCAGGGGAGAACCGGTCTTTCCTGGATCAGTTTGACCCCCGATCCAGGAAGATAGCACACGCCTTGAATAACTAATGCTAAGTTTCCACTCCAGCGCGTGGAGGCTGAAACCCGAGCCTAAGAGCGACGTCACCAAGATGGCGTCACAGGTCGCTCCCACTTCGCTCACCCTCACAGGCACCACGAATCATTCGTGAAGAGGACGCCACTGGAGGGAGCCTAGAACGCGGGGGTGAGGCTGAAGCACCCTCTGCACCGCAGAGCCCCAGACACCGCGTGGAAAGTTCGGGGAAGCGGCTCCACACACCACACTGCCCCTCCCCCGTGCCCGCGCAGCCCCTCACACCCACCTCCCCCGAGTCCCCGCGGCCTCAGGCGGGAAAGGGGCTGGGGGCAGGTGGGGGCAGGAAGCCAGTGACAAAGTGGGTCACTCTGTGGGAGCTCCTATTCCAGTGTCGCCCCACAGGGCTTGCCCACTAGGAGTCAGACTGTGACTCAGAAGGGGCCGAGGGACTGGCAACAAACCAGCACTTGCACCGGGGCTGAGACCGTACTTGCAGCGCCCGAGCAGTAGTCCCAAGCGTCCCCTGCGCTCAGCTGCGGCAGTGACCAGGCCCCTCGGCGGGGCCCTCACGCGAGGATTTCTGCCGGCCCCAGAGCCTGCCTTGCCCGCTCAGGCGCGCGCTGAGGAGAGCGTCTCCTGGCCGGGCTCCCCAGGGGAGCGGACACCTGGACGCTGGGAGGCCAGCCGTGCGGGAGCTGAGAGTGGGTTGGCGGGGCTGAAAACCTCACGAGCACAGCCTCGTGAAGGGGTCCCGTGCTACCGCCCAGGGTGGAGGGGAATTCAGAGCCGAACCCTGCCTGGAAAGCCTGGCATTACCCGACCCGGTCCGCGCAGCCTAGTGAGCTAAAACCTAGCCCTGCCCACTGGGGACTCCCGGAGGCTGGGCGGGGCGGGGGTCTTGGCCCAAAGGGGCTGGCGAGATCACCTGAAAGCTGTGAAATCAAAATAGTAAGTGTTATATAGAAAAAGTGTTTCTTGCCCACCTGTGTTGGTGTCCTGAGATTTAAACCTGTCACCCGCCAATCTTTCAAATTAATTTTACTGATCATTTGAGATTCCCAATTATTCCATCTCACAGTGAATGTGCAGGGTTTTTTTTAATCACGGTGAAAAAAATTCATTCCAAATTTAACGTGAGTTAAAATAAATTGGGGTGAAGGAAGGAGTGACAAGTGCTTTACTTCTACACAAGAGTGAATGTGGTTAGATTGCCACTGTTGCCTAATGCTGCAAAGATATTACTTCACTAGATGTGGATATGGGCTATAAAGAAAAGTAAAAGCCAGAGCTAAACATTGAAGCCTTGCTGACCAAAATTAAAATACTGGCATATATTTAAATAAATATTAAAGTATAATAATATTATGCTTTAGTAACACTTGTTTTACCCAGGAAGGACAAAACACTTCCAAAGTTTTCAAGATCCCTACAGTTATACCCACAATGGTAAATTATTGTTACTGGATTAAACTATTCTGTTTGCTTATCAATCTAGAAAGCAAACATTCTAACTGTGCCACATTAATGAACCTGGCTGGAAATGTTATCATTAAATTAAAAATGCTATGCAGAAAGTGTTAGTCGCTCAGTAGTGTCCACTTTGCCACCCTAAAGACTTTAGCCTGCCAGGCTCCTCTGTCCATGAGGTTCTCCAGGCAAAAGTACTGGAGTGGGTTGCTATTTCCTTCTCCAGGGGATCTTCCCAACCCAGGTCTCCCACATTGCAGGCAGATTCTTTTGCCATCTGAGCCACCAGGGAATAGGTACAGATGACATTAGTAAAAGTTCTGTAAAATTACATGAAAAAAAAAAAAGCATCTGTATTAAGAAAACAAGATGTTTATTTATTGTATTTATTTGAAAAACAATACACTAAAGATAAACTTATCAAAAACAAGTCTTATGAACAGGCATTTTACATGTTTAATATTGGACTAATACAATAACAAAACTGACCTGTGAAATTTTGAACATTGTTGTTGTTCTGGATACAAAAGGTCTAATTTAGTTTAAATAAGATCTGAAACACCTTTATGAAGCTTATTTTGCTCAATGGGTATGATATGAAAGTTATATATATATGGAAGTGAAGTGAAAGCTACTCAGCTGCTCTTTTTGACCCCATGAACTGTAGCCCACCTGGCTCCTCTATCCATGACGATTTCCCAAGCAAGAATAGAATACTGGAGTGGGTTGCTGTTTCCTTCTCCAGTGTGTATATAACTATGACTCAAACTGTGGGGACAATTTTAAACACTTTTTTTAAAAAATGTGCATTCTAATCTGTGCTATCTAATATAGTAGCCACTATCCACATGTGACTATTTAAATTTTTAATTTTAATTAGCTAAAATGAGATACAATTTAAAAGGTAATTCCTACATCTAAGTAGCCACATCTCAAGTACTCAAAAGCCACAGGTGGCTACTACCATGTTGGGCAATGTAAAATCATAGAATTTTACCAACATAATGGAAAGTTCTATTGGACAGGGCTGGTCTAGTAACTTACGTAAACAAACACCATAATAGAGCTAACTATATAAATCTTGAAAAATTTCTGCAAATATGCAGTTTTTGTTTTTGTAATTCTGCTTCTAATACAGGAAATATTTGAGATACCACAAAATACAAATCAAATTTTAAATCTGCATGTACAATTTGAAATTTAATCTTGCCTAGGGTATAAATTAACTTTTCTATATTAACTCTATTACTAGTAGTTTATAAAATTATTTGCAAAATAATAGTGAATAGTGAAGCTGAAGACTATTTAGATGTATTAATCTGAAATTAAGAATCTGCAAGATTTTTTGGTTATATGTAAGCCATACTGCCCTTCTGAAACAGCTTAACTCAAGCTCTGTACTGCAGAATCACTTGACACATTGACTGTCAATACCAGCAAGTTACCGTGCTCGGTATTATGGTTTGCCTATCCAAGTATGGCTCTAAGTCACTACTCATATCTGCATCACTAACACTCAGATTACATCTGTCATTAAGAGCTAAATGTACTATTTTTACTCTACATTAAAACAACAATAATAACAATCTTTAGGAGTTTACTACCATTCTCTTATTGAGAGGTTCTTATTGGAATACTGGCCATCACTTTACTCATAATATGAAACATCGTCTATCTTCCCAATGCAATTCTGCCTCCCTTGTGGGCAAAAAAAGAATGTAGGTTATTTCTTTAAGTGTGAATACTGATCTACAATGCTACTACAACAGGCTAATTTTGGAGTTACTAACTTGAGAAACTTACAGGCTGGTACAATAACAAAAAAGAAAAGGTTGGATGGCTAACATTTAGTCAGCCAAGTTGGTATCTTTTGGCTTGGACTCTGTTGAAGGAGTCTTGCTGGAGGTGACTGATTCATCTGTGGACCTCTCCAGGTCACGTTTAAAACTACGAATACAACTATTTATAGCCATCACACACAATTTCCAGTCGTATCCACTTTCTGATAGATCACAAGTCGGGTAGATGTCCTGGAGAAACTCTGGTGGTGAAGTTCCAAAATATGACAGTTAATTAGAAATCACTTCTCAGAGAAATGAATTTATTCAACCTTAGTACTATTTCTCTTTCTGTGAAAAGGTCATTAAGACTTTAATTAAAACACATGGACTGTAACTTTCATTAAATTAGCTGAACAATCTTTTCATCTGAAAGGATAATAATATGAAATAGCACCATTCTTCAATCACACACACACACACACACACACACACCCAATATCCCATCATCTTGCTATATAACCAGGATGGAAACCCTCTGCTCTCTTCAGTACCCAATATAAACTTTCCTTATTCTTAAATTTATCAAACACACATCTAGCATGTTATTCATTGTATTACAGAGATATGCTATTAATAATAAGGCTCTAATACACCAGAGGCTGCAGTGTCTTTCATAATTTTAGAGGCAAGAAGCTATGACTGCTAAATTCTTTGCCACTGCTTGGTTTATCTCAGACAAAAGAAATAAAAGTACCCAATATAAACTTTCCTTATTCTTAAATTTATCAAACACACATCTAGCATGTTATTCATTGTATTACAGAGATATGCTATTAATAATAAGGCTCTAATACACCAGAGGCTGCAGTGTCTTTCATAATTTTAGAGGCAAGAAGCTATGACTGCTAAATTCTTTGCCACTGCTTGGTTTATCTCAGACAAAAGAAATAAGTCTTTAGATCTTGCAGTTAAATGAAAACTTCTGTAACAAAAGGTGACAGGGCAACATACCTCAAGGAGCGCTCTTAGAGAAAGTGGGAGGTCAAAGGGAAAGGTGGGGAAGACAGGTGTTAACCAGAAGAACAGAGCTGCTCTTAGATACTTTCTTAGGTAATTTCCTAAGTACCTTTGAGCTCTTAGAAAAGGATCTGGCAATCACACTACAGGCCAGCATTACTTGGCTACATTAATGTCATCTGCTTTTCGATAGGATTAATAGGCTGGAAAAAGGGCAAACTATCTTGTCAGTAATTTTTATATTGATTACATGTTGAAGTGATGATATTTAATATATTCTGGTCAAATAAAATAGATTTTTAAAATTTAAATAACAGGCTGGGAAATCAGGACAATGCCATAAACACAGTGTATGTACAAATTTTTTAGCACATCATGTGACAAAGTAAAAGAGCTTTCATATTCAAAGGGCTAACAGATCAGTGGTAGCCTGGAAGGAGGCTTTAGTGGTATGACACTGGATTCAGTATCAAGTTCTATCCTGCTGCACATTTTTATTAAGAAAAAAGAAGTTATGGAAAGCAGGCTTGTCCCATCTCCCAAAGACAGCAAAACTGGGACAGATAATACACTGGAAGACAAGTACCTGCAAAGCTTTCAATAGACTGCAACGAGGAACCTAAATTGGTTGGTTGCTTCCCAAAATGTATTCTCTGAAACAGTCATAAAAGTTTCTTAGTGGGGAAAGATTTTGGTTGTGCACATAAGAAATGCTTAACTCCAGAGTTAGTCTCCACTGAAAAATCCCACAGTAAAGAGATACGGTGAATCAAAGGTGACAGATGCCGGTAGGAATGGCTGCTTTGAAAGATTCACTGTATTAGAGGACCTAATGTACTTCCTATTGCTATAATTTTCCAGTTCTCTGATATTCAGAAATGGAGGGGAGAGGGGCAGGAGTAAGGGTTGTTTGCTCATTACAAATATACAGCCTATTAACTTTCTCCAAATGGACTATTCTCTAAAGAGATCTTAAATGATAACTGAGTTCTCAGAGAGTATCACATCATAGTTTCTTATATTACATCAATATCTTTGGCTTCTGGACATATTTATCAGTGACTGCTAATTTCTGGAAGAGTCCCCTCCAAATTATAAAATCTTAGGATAAAAAGTGAAATGAGAATAGAAGAATAATGAGGTTTACCCATTGCTGATACCAATCAGCAATCAAAACGCATTTTTAAAATTAGATTATTTCTTCTATAAACACCTTCATTTCCAAACTGGTTACAAACTCTGTTCTTTTTTTTTTTACTGTAAGGTAAGAGGAAATGGGTTTTGATTTTTTGCCTGGTTCAGTGACGTTTAAACTGCAAGTTGTGACCAATTTCTGGGTCGTGAAATCAGTAATAGCAGCACTTTTTTTTTTTAATAATTCATGTCAATGTATGGCAAAACCAATACAGTATTGTAAAGCAAAATAAAGTAAAAATTAAAATTAAAAAAAGTTAATAGAATAGAAAATATTGAAACATAACTGTTATAGAAAAAGTAAGTTTTGTTTGTGAAATTTTTGCTTCAGTTTTTTAAAAAATCACACACACACTGAGTCACAATGTAAAACATATTTCTTACTATGGGTTGCAGTAAAAAAAAAGTTTGAAAACAACTGGATTAGATGAGATAGCAAATGCTTACAAAAGGTGCTATAAGTCAGATTTCTTTATTAGTGTGAAACACAAATGTTCTTCAAATTTGATGGATGTGAAATGTGTGATATAAAGGCAGGAACCAGCCAACTGAGATTAGGCCAGGGCTCAGAACTGTATCTTTGCTGGGTACCAGTGACATAAGTAAGAAATATTCTGTTTACTGCTTGGTCTAAATTTAAGATTTCACAGAGTTGCTGCTGGAAGCTTTATTATTTCATCTATATATGTCATAGATAAAGTCTATACTATGCTCATGTGCACAAGGGAAAATTAGCAAATTAACCTGCTGTACTATTGTTGACACTTCTGCAAACTGATAAAGCCCAGCAGCTTCAATTTTGATCCCCAGTAAATGAAGGTGTTTGAGTTTCCATTCATCTGGCAGTCCATACCAGAAATCACAGTCGATAATGCCTTTCCTGTTCTAATAATGCTGCTCAAGACAGAGCAATTAGCCCTGAGAACCCAAAGGCAAAAATAAACACATTCATGAACCTGCTCCTGTCATACCCTAATGGAATTAGCAAAAGAGCTGCCTCTCTCCTCAAAACTTAAACAAACTGAATAAATTTTTCTTTATCCTCTCTAACACACTTTGCTCTTATTTATTCTCACATACTCAACATATAACAAACCTCGAAGAGCATTAATTTTATTGGCATTCAGGGAGTACACTCCACGCTCCAGACTGCCATGGACACTACTTATCAGGACTTCCTCTGTGAACAGGTTGCGAAAAAGGTATCTCGCTGACAGCTCTGGGCAACACTTCTCTTTTGCTGTAATCAGAAGTGATTTTGGCATCTGTATATTTCTACTTGGATCTCCAAGATATTCTAGAAGCAAAAGGGAAAGAAGATGTCGATTTTCATGGCAAATGTTACGTTCAAGTTTTTAAAAATGTTGTAATAGAAAAGTTGATTTTGCTAAACTTTCAAGGCTCAAGAATTTGAGAGCCTGCATTTCCCCTTGAGTGTGGATTAGTGGATTTAACATTCATTAGCAGGATACACTCAAGTGGATATGCATTCAGCATGCACAATGCATAAACAGCGATCTTGAAGTCACCTCAGAATCTGCCTATTACACTGTGCTAATGAATTGGAAGATTCAGTATAGTTAAGATGTCAGTTTTACCTAAGCTGATGCATCAATGGAATGAAGTTCAAATAAAAATTTCTACAATTAAAAAAACGAGAAATTGAGAGGCTAAAAAAATGAAAGCTTTAACTTTTTAGTGTATCATAAGACAGCATTAGAAATGAGACAGGAATCACTCCTGATATAATGGTACATGCTCTGATTGTTAAGAGGACAATTCAGTATTCTGCCTGTCTCTTATACACATCTATGAAAATTAAATAAAACATAGGATCTTGGATTGACTTCTGGAAGTGAAAAAGAACTTTAGCAGAAAACCTGGTGAAATACACATGAAGTCTGGAGTTAACAGCACTGTACCAATGTTAATTTCTGAGTTTTGATAACTGTATCACATTTACAAAAGCTGGGTGAAGGGTGTATGGAAACTCTCTGTACTACTTTTGCAACTCTTTTTTAAGTCCAAAATTATCCCAAAATAAAATGTTAAAAATTAAAACCATGTTATTCTATTTACAATAGCTAGAACATGGAAGCAACCTAGATGTCCATCAACAGATGAATGGATAAAGAAGCTGTGATACATATATATATATATAATGGAATATTACTCGGCCATAAAAGGGAACACATTTGAGTCAGTTCTAATGAGGTG
>SJYT01075147.1:18488-30334 GCA_006410635.1 Cephalophus harveyi
AGTAGCTAAATAAATGTTATACTTACTCAATGAAATGTTATATGCTTGTTAAAATGAAATGATTATGAAGACTGGATATTTTTAAGGAAAAACATATATTTAAAAGAAGAGTAATTATATGGAGACCATAAGTCTTTAAAATGTTCATAAGAAAAAAAAGCTGGGAGAAAATTAAAACGTCCACAATAGTTTGTTAAGGTATCTTGATTGTGGAAACTTTTCTTTCCTCCAAAATATATTCCAGTTTTCAATAAAATGGCATAATAGACTACACATAAATTGTGATGGCTGCCTGGCTCACCATCTGCTTAGCTGCCCTGTCCTCTGATTCTAGCTGAGTCAGGGTCAGAGACCTGTGACCTAAAGCTGCCCAAACTGGATTCCCTCTCTTGGGAATCTGAACAATGACAATAGAAAACTAGAACCTAAAAATCATGGAAGCTACAGACACAGAGCCCCAGAGATATCAATGGACCCCAGATGCCATGGTCTCAGGGCTGCTCAGGCTCCTGCCTGTGGCTGTTTGTTCTCTGCTCCTTTTAATCTAGGAACTATTTGCCCAGTGATCTTGTGGTGGTGGTATAATTTGACCAGAGTTTGTTTCCATGGTGTACATACAACCTGATTATAATGGAAAAAATATGCTATAAAGATACATTATTTAAATAATTTTGTCTGATCAGATTCATAGGTAATAGTCTACTTAGGGCNGCCTGTGGCTGTTTGTTCTCTGCTCCTTTTAATCTAGGAACTATTTGCCCAGTGATCTTGTGGTGGTGGTATAATTTGACCAGAGTTTGTTTCCATGGTGTACATACAACCTGATTATAATGGAAAAAATATGCTATAAAGATACATTATTTAAATAATTTTGTCTGATCAGATTCATAGGTAATAGTCTACTTAGGGCTGACATGGAGGGCCAGGGAAAGACAGAAAACAGTTTTCCTACCTCAGGTGCCACTAAACTCCAGCATCCTGGGGAAAGGCATGCAAGGTGTGAGTGCACAGTCACCTACAGAACCCACCCTACTTGACACTAACAAAGCAGGCTATGCCTCCAGCACTTAGCTAGCAGTGAGGGCCAGTGTTCTGATGAACAAGATTCATTAATTCATGCAAAAACACTTTATGAAGCATCTACAATGTGCCTGGCACATAGAGACCAAGACCCCGAACTGGCCCATCCAGCTGTAGCTCCTCTTTTACCTGCAGAGAAAGGTGACTAACCTGAGAGTTCACACCAGTCAAAGGAATCAGCTGAGAACCACTTTTCAAAGGAAAAATAATAGACTTAGTTTAATGTTAAAAACTATCAGTCTCAGAACTAGGTCTCTATAGTTCATTAATCACAGATATAAGAGATTTAAGTTGTTTAGCTTTCTCATGAAAATTTTCAAACATACATAAAAGTAGACAGAAAATTAAGGGCCCCACAAATGCATCACTGAGATTCAATATTTATCAGCAAGAGAACTTATTTTAACACTCACCTAGTGTTTCATAAGAGACTGCTGCACCATCAGTGGAAGGTTCTTGAATTCCTTCAGGGAGAGCTCTGCTGTTCTGGGGAGAATTCCCATGTTCTCTTGTTTCTTGCTGAGAAACCTGGGAACTACTTGCATTGTCATCACCATCTCTTTCATCATTCGAATCTCTTTTGCGTTTGGTAGGCCCTCCATTGTTATGAACAGTTTTCTGTTGAAACACAAAATTGAATCTATAAACAAAGTCCCATAGTGGGAAAATACGGACATGCTTCATCATCTACCAGGGTCCTCCAGGGTGATGAGGAAGCGACTGTTTCTAATCAGCTGGGCTGAAGCACAGGAATCCTCTGTGGCATGAAATAAAACTATAGGTGGATTCCTCCTCCAGCTGCCATGACTCGCTGCTTCTTGGGGGACTTTGTTGTTGTTCAGTCACTCAATCATTGTCTGAATCTTCCTGATCCCACGCCACTCCAGCACACCAGGCTTCCCTGTCCTTCACCATCTCCCAGAGTTTGCTCAAACTCATGTCCATTGAGTCAGTGATGCCATCCAACCATCTCATCCTGCCCTCAATCTTTTCTAACATCAGGGTCTTTTCCAATGAGTCGGCTCTTGGGAGATTTAGTAGCAGTCTAACGAACTAAATGGGCTTCCCTGGTGGCTCAGTAGTAAAGAATCCGCCTGCCAATGCCAGAAACAATTGTTCAATCCCTGGGTCAGGAAGATCTCCTAGAGAAGGAAATGGTAACACACTCCAATATTCTTGCCTGGAAAGTTCCATGGACAGAGGCAGCCCAGAGGGCTACGGTCCATGGGGTTGCAAAAAGAGTCAAGACACCACAACCCAGTGACTAAACAACAACAACAAACAACAGTTGTTGGCACAAAGTAAGTGCTTAATGAACATATCACAAATAAATAAATACATGAGTTTCTCAAAGATGACAACTTTGAGGTTGTTTTTTCTTAATTTTTTTTTCCTCTTTCCCCAGTGGTCTTCTAATCTGTCTGTACATCTGAGCATTTGAATTACCCTAGAGATCTTGTGTTTTCTTAAAGCAGTGCAGGGGCCCCACTCATGGCAAATTCAACCAGAATCTCTGGTGGACGAAGTGGGAGAGCTCCAGCATTACTAACTTTTTTTTTTTAAGTGCCTCACATGTTTTTAACATATACCTAGAGTTGACCACTGCTCTAGGTTAGGGCTTCTCAAACTTCAATGTGCACAAAAATCACCTGGGGGCCTGGCTAAAATTCAAATTCTGCCTCAGTCTGGTATGAAACTCAAGACTGCATTCCTCACAAGCTTTCCAGTGCTGCAGCTGCTGGTCCGCGGACCCACTTGGAGTAGTAAGGACCTATCCTTCTCCTAATCAAGGACACAGCAGGCACTGGCAGATGCTGCTTCTCTTCTGATGCCTAAGCAATATTCAAATTACCATTTCCAGGCAGTATCATAATTTTACATTCAAATGTTTAAGGTGTAATTTTTGTGGGATATAAAAGGGAATGTGAAAAATAAGCAGATTTGGTTTCATACAGATGGTGCTTGAGTTATCACTGAAATCAAGCCATTCACCAAGAAAATATAAGCTCAGCTACAAATATTCTTGGCAAACAGTTTCCATCAACTTACTCTAGAAACACAGGAGTGACTAGATATGGTGAGAATAAAATGGGGGCTTTAGAGAGGTGGGTGGAAGTTAGGAATTGTCATTATGTTAAATGC
This sequence comes from Cephalophus harveyi, assembly GCA_006410635.1. Taxonomy (NCBI): domain Eukaryota; kingdom Metazoa; phylum Chordata; class Mammalia; order Artiodactyla; family Bovidae; genus Cephalophus; species Cephalophus harveyi. The sequence goes on from SJYT01075147.1 coordinate 21,711, forward strand.
TTCATCAGAAGGCAATAGACATGACTCTCTTCCCTACTGACCTGTTTGTGTTTAAAAAAAAAAAAACAACTCAAATGCACTCTGAAGATAGGATCGGTGAAAGAGAAGTCAGATTCCCACTTACCATGTAGCTATGCAGATTATAAAATATCTGCGAAAACTTAACCTCATGATATGCATCATTTTCACCAGTTTCTGCCATCACTGAAAGTGAACAAGTAATGAAGTACCTTCCTTTTCTTCTGTGCCATTCCTAACTACCATTAGAACAGCTAAATAGCACCACAGTCTGCCCTTTTATGTGTTACTCAGTGGGATCCTGAAAAAGACTTGCCAAATATCTTTGTAGTTGAAATCTTTTTCTGGTGTAACCCTTGGCTTGAAATATACTAATTATAACACTGTATTTATTTTATCTTTAGGATATTTTTATGGGGCACAAAATGTCAGAGTGAAATGAATAGGCAGGATGCAAGAGAACACACCTTGCCTCTAAACTAAAGAATTTGAGCACATGGACTGAAGATCTTGTATGTCATACCATCAGTTCTGGAGTTGTATGCAGTATGTACTTATACAGCAGTGACCATATTTAGATTAAAAAAAATCACTTACTGGTGTTCTTCTCGAACATAAATTGTGGATCAGAGAATTGATATTGGAAATACAGGCTTGCCACTCTTCTCCATGTTCACTCAAATCATAGTTGGGAAAAACTGCTGCCAGATGTTCTGCAAATAGCACCAAGAATTCACGAAAATTAAGGGGGAAATAACAAAGAAACTGACAAAAAAATTTTATTTAAAATACTGAAATTTTCTCTTTTTCATTGTCATTCTTTTCTCTAAGTAAGAGTTTAGGAATTCTACTCAAAGAGGATGCTTAGCTGAATATCTCATTTCTTCTAATGTGCAATTCCCTAAAACACTGACCTAAGGAGCCCATGATGAGGTTTTGGTGCTTTAGGGAAAAAAATGTGTTACAAAAAGTCAATTATTTCAGGTGCTAATACCCTTTAATAACCCTATGGATAAATTAGATCTAAAAACAGAAGGAAACCTGTAAGGAGAAAACAGTATTATTACAAACATTATCACCTCATGATCCAGTTACTTGTGCATATTACATGTCTATCTTCCCCACAAGCTACTCCCTCTGCCTAGAACACTCTTTCTGTTTTCTTTATGTAGCTAAGGAATCTTTCTAAATGTCTTGTCCTTAGGAAGTCCTCCCTAATACCCTCAAAATAGGTGCTCTGCTCTCTGAGTTTCCACATTACCACACTGGAATGGAATTGATCTGTTTCCCCAATGTGTCCTTTTCTAGACGGTGAACTCCTGTGGTCAGAACTACTTATTCATTGTTGTATTCTTAGTGCCGAAGAGTTCCAGGACCTCCATACACATTACTGGAAAACAAGGAGGCAGGAGGCCAGAGTGGATTAATTATGAGATGCTATTTCTGTGCTGTCAATTCCTAGCAATGAAACGTGCTTTATTTTCCCACTTTTTCTTATTTTGGCTTTTTCTTTATTTTTTAGTGCCAAGTTTCAGCACTGAAGAATTGACCTAGTATTAACCATAAGCAACTATAACCAATAAAGTTTATCTTATTTGATCGGTCTATGAACACGTTTTATTCTTTAGAAGTTGCTACCCATTATACACTGCTAAATTGTAAAAATCTAGGTTAGACAAGGTGAAAAAGTGAACAGTTCTAAGATTTACACATACTTTATCATTATTTCTTCAACTATCAATAACACCCATCAGATAACTAAATGAGCAAAGATCCTATAATGACTTTACATACCTCTTTTTTTTTCCCCATGCCGTGTGACATGTGGGATCTTAGTTCCCTGACCAGGGATCAAGCCCACACCCTCTGCAGTGGAAGCACAAAGTCTTAGGCACTGGACCACCAAGGAAGTCCCTACATACCTCTTATTGCAGCCATTTTGTTTGGATCCAGGGATTGGCAGCCTTGGCAACTGATACATACTGAGCTGGAAACCAGGATTTCCTTGGAGAACAAAATACGAACCAAGTAGCAGGCTGCATGCGTAGGTATGGCCTTCTTTTGTACAGCCATCAAATGAGTATCAAGCATTCTGACATTTCTTCTTGGATCACCAAGATATCCTTTAAAAATATAGGGGAAAATTAAAATCCTTGTTTTTTTTTTTTCATGCAAGGTTACCAATAAAGTGTCTAAGAATATTAAACTAATTTTTTAATTCACAAATTTTCTACTTGGGTGAATTTTTTTCTATACTTATTTCATCTTTTTCTTAAATGAGTCTACTTGATGCCATCTGCATAACTGTTAGCATGTTTCACCTTTGTTAGTCTTGAATTTGCTGTACTTGAACTAATCAGTTCATTGTCTTGAATAAACTTAATTCTTAGGCCACAGGTGCATATATAATCACGTTGCTCTGAGATCCCATTGCTCCATTCTAAATTCTAAACATACACTCAGAGGTATATTACTGAGTGAGTATATGGTCCCTGAAGACAATTTAGAAAGTGTGAGTGGATATAATTTGAAATTTTTTCAAATAGCATTTATAGAGTATCTACTGTATATCAAGCACTGTGCTAAATATTTTACATCTATAAGCTCAGTTTCATCATCCTAACAACCTATTCTCACTTAACAGAAGAAGAAACTGAGGTCCAACGAAGGTAAGTTATTTGAACAAGATCACACTGCTGGTTAATAGAGCTAGTTTTATTAGCTAAGTCTGTCTGGTGTTATGCCAAGTGCCTCAAACCTAATGTTTTCTATTCTTTTTTCTCAACACAAAACTGAAACTATACCTTATATATAGCTTGGATCCTGCTTTTTTTCAGTTATCATTATATTTTGCATATTTCTCCATTTTCTTTTTTTTTCCAAGTCTGTATTCCTATCATCATGATTTTCCTGACAAGTGACATTTATGTTGCACTTAAGTTCTGGGCATTGTGTTAAGAGCTTTAAATGAATTATCCCACTTGATCCTCACAATTCTATAAAGTAGGCACTATAACTTTTGTCACTTCACAGATAAAGAAACTAATATTTAGGTCAGAGAATATTAGGTCATATAGTTAGTAAGACACAAAGCCAGGATTTGAACACAGGCAGTCCGACTCAGTAGTCCATGCTTTTAACTGTTATGCTTGCTGCTGCTGCTGCTGCTGCTGCTGCTAGTCACTTCAGTCGTATCCGACTCTGTGCGACCCCATAGACGGCAGCCCAACCAGGCTCCCCCGTCCCTGGGATTCTCTAGGCAAGAATACTGGAGTGGGTTGCCATTTCCTTCTCCAATGCATGAAAGTGAAAAGTGAAAGTGCTCAGTCGTGTCTGACTCTTCGCGACCCCATGGACTGCAGCCCACCAGACTCCTCCATCCATGGTATTTTCCAGGCAAGAGTACTGGAGTGGGGTGCCATTGCCTTCTCCAAACTGTTATGCTTACTGCCTCATATATAGTGGTATATACCAGGTATATATGTAACTAATTCTCTATGGTTGCTTATTGAACTGTTTCCAATTTCTCATGAGTCTATAAAAATTAATTACTGTACCAATATTTTAATGCAAATCTTTTTTATTATACCTTTGGATAGAAGTGGGATTACTCAGTCAAGTAAAATAAATACTTTTACAGATTTTTAAACAAATTACCCTTCAGAAAGTTTTCACAAATTTATACTTCTAACAACAGCATATCACAGTGCCTACTTTATACAAAGAACACAATTTTTTAAGTTTCTTCTAGTTTGGGTAATAAAATAATTTAAAGAAAAAGGGTCTCCTCTGGGATGACAATCACCAAACCACAGTCCACAGGCCAATCCCACCACCAGATTTGGTAAATAAGGTTGGACTGGCACACAGCCACATTGATTCACTTACCTACACCTGTGGCTGCTTTCATACTACAGCAGCAGAGCTGAGTAGGTGTGACAGACACTAGATGGCCCACAAAGCCTAAAATAGTTATTATCTAGCCCTTTACAGAAAAAGTATGTTGAGCCCTGCCCATGGATATTAATAATAGATTACCTACTTAGAAGTAGGGACATATAACTAGTAAGTATTGGGAAGACTTGACCTTAGAGGCCACGGAACCTGGGGTGTTCTCATCTCTGCCACTGTGGCTTGATAGGCAACACAAGAGATGTTAAGAAACATGAACTTTAAATACAGAGAGAACTGGGTTAGAGTTCCAGAACTGCCACTCACCAGTTCTGTGATTTTGGGAATGTGGGTAATACAAGTAGCTACATCATGAAGTCATTATGAATATTAAAAGAGAAGAGGCATGTCAGTTGATCAGGACAGTGTCTTGCACATAGTACATACTCAATAAATATTATTCCTTATTACTAATATCATCTAAAACTTGTCCTCAGAATAGGAAAAAAAGTTTGTATCAAGTAAGCTAAAGAATATAGGTTAAATAGTGTCATTGCACACTCACCAAAACTGGAAGGCCTGAGGACAGATGATGAGGAAGAAATTTGGCTATTGTCATCTTCCAATATAGTTGGGTGATCCATTGTTTCAGGTCTGTTTTCCGTGCTGTTTTCTTCTGTCATCAATATTTTTACAGGTACAAATGCTAAAAGAAAAGAAGTCTCAATTGCAAATTCTGTATAGAGGAAACTATCCTTCAGGTCTGAAGGGCAAATAAACATTATCAGACAAAAGAAAATTTAAAATGTTTGTCACTAGCAGACCTACTCTTAAATAATGGCAAAAAGAAGATCTTGAAACAGAAAGGTTATGATGACAGAAGGAATCTTGGAGCATCAGGAAGGAAGAAAGAACAATAAAAAGAGCAGGAAAGTGCATGCAGAGAAATTCAATCATTCATACTTTGCTGGGAGAGATGTAAAATAGAACAAACTGGAAAACAGTTTGGAAGTTTCTTATAAAACTAAACCTGTAATTACTACATGACACAGCAATTTCTGGGGCATTTAGAAATCTGGGCAATGAGAAATAGAAGCTTATGATGACAAAAGTCTGCATGTGAGTGTTCCTAACATCTTTATTCATAATAGCCAAAAACTGTAAATAATCCAGATGTCTTTCAACAGGTGAATGGTTAAACAAACTCTGGTAAATTCAATACCAGAATATTATTCAATAATAAAAAGGAATAAAGAACAGAAAGAGCAGAAATATGGGCAAATACAATACTATCATCAGTTTTGTAATTCATATGTAATGACTGAAATGAGAATACCATTTGACACTAAGGTAATGATAGTTACAATTGAGAAGGGCAAAGGAAACTAGAGTTAAAGTTTCAACACATCATTCTAAGGAGTAAAGTGTTGATACCAGCGGACTGTGACAAGCCACATACATATATAACAACACCCAGAGTGACCAGAAGGAAAACTATACAAAGCAATATACTCAAAAACAAATAAATCAGGATGAAATACTAGAAAATGTTCAGGTAACCTACAGAAATGCAAGAAATAAGATCAGGAAACAAAGAAAAAATAATAAAATGGCAGACTTAAAACCCTGATATCAATAATTACTTTAAATGTAAATGACTTAACCATCAATTAAATGACAGCAATTGATAAAGTAAATAAAAACAAGACCCAACTATATGCCATCTACAAGAATATCTATAAGTTCAATGACATCAATAAATTGAAAGTAAAATGATAGAAACATATATACTGTGCAAATATTAACAATAAAAAAAGAGTAGTTATGTGGATATCAGATAAAATAGACTTCACAGGCTTCCCTGGTGATCTAGAGGTTAAGAATCCACCTGCCAATCCAGGGGACACAGTTCAACTACTGAAGCCAGCCCTCCTAGAGCCCGTGCTCCACAACAAGAGAAGCCACTGCAATGAAAAGCCCACACACAGAAACTAGAGAAAACCCAGGCACAGCAATGAAGACCCAGTAGAGCCAAAAATAAATAAATCTTTTGAAAAAGTAGACTTCAGAGCAAACAAAGTTACTAGAGACAAAAAGGATGAAAGGCTCCACCCCCCAGGAAGACATAACAATCCTTAATATACCAAACTGTTAACAGAGTCTCAAAATACATGAAGCAAAAAGTGAAAGAGTTCAAAGGAGAAATAATCAGATCTACAGTTATATCTGAGGACCTCAACACCCTCCTCTCAGCAACTGGTAGAACAACCAGAAAAAGCAGCAGTTATAGAAGACCCAAACAATACAATCAACCAACAGGATTCTCATTGTAGAGAAGGAAATGGCAACCCCCTCCAGTATTCTTGCCTGGAGAATTCCATGGACAAAGAAGCCTGGCAGGCTACAGTCACTGGGGTCGCCAAGAGTCGAACACGACTGAATGACTATCACTCACTCCATCCAATAAAAGCAGAATACATATTTTTGTCAAATGCCTGTGCATCATTCACCAAGATAGACCACATTCTGAGCCAGAAAAAAATCTCAACAAACTTAAAAGAAATGAAATAATATATGGTATATTGTTTGACCATAATGGAATCAAATTAGACATCAATAATAGAAAGAAGAAAATCTTTAAACACTTAGAAATTAAACAGCATATTTCTAATTAATACATAAAGAGGACATTTCCATGGACATGATAAAATGTATAGGACTTAATAAAAATATAACACATCAAAATATACGGGATGCAACTAAAGTAATACTGAAAGTGAAATTTACAGCACTAAATTCTTACATTAGAAGAGAGGAAAAAGTCCCAAATCTATAATCAAAGTTCCTGCACCAAAAGTGAAGAGTAAAAGAAACCCAAAATATACAAAAAATAATGAAATAATAAAAAGCAGAAATCAATGAAAATGAAAATATGAAAAACAGGAAAAGAAATTAAGCAAACAGCTGGTACCTCAAAAAAGATTAATAAAGCTAATAAACCTCTAGAAAGACTCACAAAAATAAAAGAGGTGATACAAATCATCAATATCAGGAATGCAATGGCAAATTTAGTAGCCATTAAAAAGATAATAGGGAATACTTTCAGTTTACCCTCACAGATTTGATAACTTAGAAGAACTGTACCAATTCTCCCAAAATTACAAATACTAAAACTTAACCAAGATTACAGAGACAATCTGCTGCTGCTGCTAAGTCACTTCAGTCGTGTCTGACTCTGTGCGACCCCATAGGCAGCAGCCCACCAGGCTCTCCCTTCCCTGGGATTCTCCAGGCAAGAACACTGGAATGGGTTGCCATTGCCTTCTCCAATGCAGGAAAGTGAAAAGTGAAAGTGAAAGTGAAGTCGTGTCCGACCCTCAGCGACCCCATGGACTGCAGCCCACCAGGCTCCTCCGTCCATGGGATTTTCCAGACAAGAGTACTGGAGTGGGGTGCCATTGCCTTCTTTCTCTGACAGAGACTATCTAAATAGTCCTATAACCATCAAGGAAATTAGATTTGCAATTAAAAAGCTCCCCCCAAAAAGGAATCTACAAGCCCAAGTTGATCTGTGGGTTTAACACAATTCCCATCAAAATCCCAGCAATTTTGGGGGGAAACATAAACAAGCTTACTCTAAAATGAGGATGGAAAGGCACAGGACCTAGAATATTTTAAATGATTGTTGAAAAAGAAGAATAAAGTAGGAGGAATCAATCTACCTGATGACAACGTTTACTGTATAACAACAACAATCACAAGGTTGTGGTTTGGCAGAGGGGTAGAAACATAGATCAGTGGAAAACAATAGAGAACCCAGAAATAGATCTAATGGTTTTTTATTACTGTATAAAAGCAATTCAATGAAGGAAAGATTGTGCTGCAGCAACTGGATAGGCATAGGGGGAAAAAAAGAACCTCAACCTACATTTCACACCTTATACAAAATTACCTCAAATGTGAACTGTAAAATATAAAATCTTTAGAAAAAACATAGGAGAAAAAATTAGGGATAATAGAGGAGGCAGTCCAAAGATGGCAGAGAAATAGGATGGGGAGACCACTTTCTCTCTCACAAATTCATCAAAAGAACATTTCAACGCTGAGTAAATTCCACAAAACAACTTCTGAATGCTGGCAGAGGACATCAGACACCCAGAAAAGCAGATCATTGGCTTCAAAAACAGGTAGGAAAAAATATAAAAGACAAAAAAAGAGACAAAGGAGGTAGGGAGGGAGCTCCATCCTGGGAAGGGAGTCCCGTTCCGGGAAGAGACTCGTTAAGGAGAGAGGTTTCCAAACACCAGGAAACATTCTTGCTGCTGAGTCTGGGGCGAGCCTTGGAAGCACAGAGGGCAATATAACAGGAAGGAAAAATAAATAAATAACTAAAACCAACAGATTACGAGCCCAACAGTAACTCCCCCAGCAGAAAAGCAGCGCAGACGCCTGCATCCGCCACTATCAAGTGGGGGCTGGGCAGGGAGGCGCGGGAGGCGCAGACTGCAGTGCTTTGTAAGTATCGGGCTGCGGGAGGCGCGGGCTGCAAAGAATCGGGCCGGAACGCCTGCCCCGTGCGTGACCAGAGGGCCCGCACGTGACCAGAGTGAACTAACTTGGGCTAGCAATCCAGACGGTGGGATAGCTACCACGCGAAACGCTCAAACATAAGACACCGCCAGGACCGCGCACAGAACAAAGGATGGAACGGAAAT
>SJYT01075151.1:3773-25387 GCA_006410635.1 Cephalophus harveyi
TGCATGTGACTGGTGATAGAAGCAAGATCCGATGCTGTAAAGAGCAATACTGCATAGGAACCTGGAATGTCAGGTCCATGAATCAAGGCAAATTGGAAGTGGTCAAACAAGAGATGACAAGGGTGAACGTCGACATTCTAGGAATCAGCGAACTAAAATGGACTGGAATGGGTGAATTTAACTCAGATGACCATTATATCTACTACTGCGGGCAGGAATCCCTCAGAAGAAATGGAGTAGCCATCATGGTCAACAAAAGAGTCCGAAATGCAGTACTTGGATGCAATCTCAAAAACGACAGAATGATCTCTGTTCGTCTCCAAGGAAAACCATTCAATATCACAGTTATCCAAGTCTATGCCCCAACCAGTAATGCTGAAGAAGCTGAAGTTGAACGGTTTTATGAAGACCTACACGATCTTTTAGAACTAACACCCAAAAAAGATGTCCTTTTCATTATAGGGGACAGGAATGCTAAAGTAGGAAGTCAAGAAACACCTGGAGTAACAGGCAAATTTGGCCTTGGAATGCGGAATGAAGCAGGGCAAAGACTAATAGAGTTTTGCCGTCTAGTCAAGGCTATGGTTTTTTCCAGTGGTCATGTATGGATGTCAGAGTTGGACTATGAAGAAGGCTGAGTGCCAAAGAATTGATGCTTTTGTACTATGGTGTGGGAGAAGACTCTTGAGAGTCCCTTGGACTGCAGGGAGACCCAAACAGTCCCTTCTGAAGGAGATCAGCCCTGGGATTTCTTTGGAAGGAATGATGCTAAAGCTGAAACTCCAGTACTTTGGCCACCTCATGCGAAGAGTTGACTCATTGGAAAAGACTCTGATGCTGGGAGGGACTGGAGGCAGGAGGAGAAGGGGACGACAGAGGATGAGATGGCTGGATGGCATCACTGACTCGATGGACATGAATCTGAGTGAACTCCAGGAGTTGGTGATGGACAGGGAGGCCTGGCGTGCTGCGGTTCATGGGGTTGCAAAGAGTCAGACATGGCTAAGTGACTGAACTAAACGGAACTGATCTGAACTCACAACAGATTCTATGCCTGGAATATATACTATGTCAACTGACTTAAGAAAATCTTCCGACAGGTTACTGGCTGACTACTAAAATATAAAACCAAAAGTTTATTAACTTGATAAATCAGTTAAACACATTAAGAAATAAATAAAGGACACAAGTCATCAACTTACCATACAGTCTTTAAATATATTCAGTTCAGTTCAGTCAATCATTCGTGTCCACCTCTTTGCCACCCCATGGACTGCAGCACTCCAGGTCCACCTGTCCATCACCAGCTCCTGGAGCTTACTCAAATTCATGTCTCTCGAGATGGTGATGCCACCCAATCATCTCATCCTCCATCATTCCCTTCTCCTCCTGCTTTTAATCTTTCCCAGGATCAGGGTCTTTTCAAATGAGTCAATTCCTCTCATCAGATGGCCTAAGTGTTGGAGTTTCAGCTTCAGCATCACTCCTTTCAATGAATATTCAGGACTGATTTCCTCTAGGATTGACTGGTTAGATCTCCTTGCAGTCCAAAGGACTCTCAAGAGTCTTCTCCAACACCACAGTTCAAAAGCATCAATTCTCCCGTGCTCAGCTTTCTTTATAGTACAACTCTCACATCCATACATGACTACTAGAAAAACCATAGTGTTGACTAGATGGACCTTTGTTGGCAAAGTAATGTCTCTGCTTTTCAATATGCTGTTTAGGTTGGTCATAGCTTTTCTTCCAAGGAGCAAGTATCTTTTAATTTCATGGCTGCAGTTACAATGTCCAGTGATTATGGAGCCCCCCAAAATAAAGTCTCTCACTGCTTCCATTATTTCCCTTTCTATTTGCCATGAAGGGATGGGACTGGATGCCGTGTTCTTAGTTTTCTCGATGTGGAGCTTTAAATAAACTTTTTCACTCTTCTCTTTCAGTTTCATCAAGAGGTTCTTTGTTCTTCTTCACTTTCTATCATAAGGGTGATGTCATCTGCATTTCTGAGGTTATTGATATTTCTCCTGGCAATCTTGATTCCAGCTTGTGCTTCTTCCAGCCCAGCATTTCTCATGATGTACTCTGCATATAAGTTAAATAAGTAGGGTGACAATATACAGCCTTGATACACGTTTCCCGATTTGGAACCAGCATGCTGTTCCATGTCCAGTTCTAACCATTGCTTCTTGACCTGCATACAGATTTCTCAGGAGGCAGGTAAGGTGGTCTAGTATTTCCATCTCGTTCAGAATTTTCCACAGTTTATTGTGATACACACAGTCAAAGGCTTTGGCGTAGTCAATAAAGCAGAAGTATATGTTTTTCTGGAACTCTCTTGCTTCAGAACTGAGATTTAGTAGACTCCTCCCAGGGGTGCTCACACCTTCTCCTTTTAAATATATTAGGGAAATATTACAGACAATTTTAAACCAATAAATTTGATGAATTATACAAAATGGATAAGTTACTTGAAAGAGACAAACTGCCAAAGTCTAACAAGATAAAAGAGAGACATGAATAATCTTATACATATATCAAAAGCATTGAATTTATAGACAAATCCTGCATACAAAGAAAGTTTCAGTACCAACTAGATTAGAAGGCTGAGTGCTGAAGAATTGATGATTTTCAGCTATGTTGCTAGAAAAGACTCTTAGGAGTCCCTTGGACAGCAAGGAGATCAAACCAGTCAATCCTAAAGGAAGTCAACTCTGAATATTCACTGGAAAAACTGATGCTGAAGCTGAAGCTCCAATACATTGGACATCTGATGCAAAGTGCCAGCTCATTTACATTGATGCTGGGAAAGATTGAAGACAGGAGGAGAAGGGTGTGACAGATGATGAGATGGTTGGATGGTATTATTGACACAGTGGACATGAGTTTGAGCGAACTCTGGGAGATAGTGAAGGACAGGGAAGCCTGGCATGCTGCAGTCCATGGGGTCACAAAGAGTTGGACATGACTTAGCAACTGTACAAAAACAAAAGACTTACCTTGGTATATGCCTTGGAAAGATCTCTAAATAGATGTGAAGAGTTTTGAATATACTATTTTTAATTAAACATTGTGTCCCTTCCAGGAAGAGGCTATGAGTTTTACTATCAGTTTTGTAGGAAATAATTCTTAAATTATATGAAATACACATAACCAGATATTTCAGTGAAGGTTTTTTTATCATAAACACACTTGGACTGATTTTAAAACTAAAACTCATCATACTTTTGGCTATTAACCCACAGAATTAATTTAACAGGCAGTGGACAAAAGGTAGAGCCTCCGTAGAGCTAAGAGGTTTCAAGATCTTTACAAACCACTGCTTTGACCTGGAAACATATATTTTTGCCACATGAAAGAAAATTGAGATTTACAGTGTATGCCATTTATTTCTTTTGTCCTCTTAATTTATGGACCGTCCTTACACATTGCTTTTCTTCAAATTGAGCCCCTTGTAATTAATCCTCTTTAAGTTCATGCTAGTGTCTGGGTGGGCATTTATATCGTGTGCTAAAACTTGACCTCTTTTGTATTTCCAACTCTAATAGTAGAGATGAAGGCTTAATTAGATGTATTCATGATACTTTTTTTTTTTTTCAATCCACTGCCTTTCTTATTAGCAAATTTGTACTGAAGAGAAATTCAGAAGCCCTGCACTCAGAGGCCTGAGAGTTCTGTGCCCCTAAGAGTTGATGGTGAGGAAGATGAAGTAAAAGTTCTCTTTGGGATCCCAGTTTGTTTAAAATTTTTTAATCCATATTTTCACTTAATGTCAAAATTCATGGCAAACCAAAGACTATACTAAGTAATCAATCCATATTACTAAAAACAAGTTTTTCCTTAAGATAATAGTATGTGAGAATAAACGGTATTATGTACAAGTTTTTGCCATATATAAATATTATATAGGTTAGAAGAGAGATTTAGGCTTTATCCAAAATAAGAGCCACTCTATTGAATCTGTCTCTTATACACATCTAGATGTGTATAAGAGACAGAGACTATACTAAGTAATCAATCCATATTACTAAAAACAAGTTTTTCCTTAAGATAATAGTATGTGAGAATAAACGGTATTATGTACAAGTTTTTGCCATATGTAAATATTATATATTTAATTATATGATGTACAAAATAAATATATATGTACATTTTTCTGGTGTATAATGGTTTCTGTATTATCAAACACAGATACCAGAATGAAGGGTGTAACATTTCCGCAGAGAAGAAGTAGTTTTTGAGAATGGAAAATGTAAAGTTGGCCATATCTTTTAAAGTTACTACATGCGATTATAATCTCACAGATTTAATGTACTAAATGAGTTCCTGTAAAAGTTATCTATACATTAGCATTGACAGAGGGAGAAATAAATGTGGACTAAAAAAGCTTAAAGAAAGCCTTCAAGAATAATGTAAATTACACATGTAATTTAAACAATTCCATACTCTAATTTTAAGTAATATTCAGTGTCTTTACTCTTTCTTAAATGCACTTATTTTCATATTTGTTGATAAGCATGTTATTTATTTGAAAACAATATAAAGAAAGCTTACATTATTATCTAAGTAACAATTACAGTAAAATTAATTGCAAGCCCCACCCATTCTCCCTAAAAACATACAGATCTGGTAGCCACTAATCTTATTTTCCAAATGAAATTCTTAATTTTTGTTGGAATAATATCTAAGAATTCAGTAAATATGAAAACGTGTTTAAGGCAATTTAGAATTCTGAAGATGATTCTCATGCATGATGAAAGCTATAAATATTAAGAATGCAATAAAAATGAATGCATTTTTCCTCTTTCATAGGCATTAGATATTACTGATATAATATTTGAAAGGTTCTGCATTCTAAGAAATGTAGAGGAACAGATTTGACTCACTAATTTAACAATACAATAGCACTCATTAGTTTAATACTAGATTATATGAAGTAATTTTATATATCTGAAAATATTAAAATGACAGAGTATTTCAGATATAATTTTTTTAAGCCCTATTGATATGCTAAGTTATTATTAAGGTAGCCTTTATTCGGACTGGGCACAAGGAAGGAAGTGAATTCTGAGGCCTTATCTCTTTTGCAATGCTTCCTGCCATACCCTTTTCATCCCAAATAACTTTTTTAAATCTCTCATTAACTGTAACTCTGAATAACAATTTGTTTCTAAAAAAACCTACCTTAAAAAGTTTAAAATCTATGTTTTGTTGTTTTGAGATAGACATATTAAAAAAGTATAATTAACCTAATTACATAACCGGAAGACAAGAAGTTAGGTAATGTGTTTGTAGTCACACAATTAACAATGGAAAAACTATGAAATCTAGATAACTAAATTTAGTCTTCATTCTTTTCTAACTCAGTTAGTTTTTAGACCCTTGTACAAACTGAAAATATGAAAATAAAGAGGCAGAATTCCAGTCAGAAACCTGGATTTGAATCCAGACTGCAATTTCTTTGCTCTGTGACTTTTGTGATTTCACTCTCTCACTGCAAAACAGGATATTTAGAGGACTTACATCTTAGGGGTACTGGAAATTTTAAATGAGCCTATGTATGTGAAGTTACTCAAGGGGTCCTCAAGGCCCAGTCTAGCTCTGCTGGCTGCCTTAGAGTGGTTCATATGGGTGATGTCAGAAGTACTGAACTGTGGTAGAACCATATAGTAAGTCTCAGAAAAACTGATACCAGACCATAAATTCATTTATCTCTCAGCACCCAGTATAATTTTAATGTACATAATATGTTCATAGTACAACACTTTTTAATAATGGACTGATCAAATATGAAGGATGACATGGAATAGAAAGAGCTGAGAAGAAAAAAAAATAAGAAAACCTCTCTTATTATATGCCCCCAAGCTTCCTTCCCTTACAGGTTTCCCTTGTGGTTCAGCTAGTAAAGAATCTGCCTGCATGGCAGGAGACCGGGATCTGATCCCTGGGTTAGGAAGATCCCCTGGAGAAGGGAAAGGCTACTCACTCCAGGATTCTGGCCTGGAGAATTCCATGGACTGTATAGCCCATGGGGTTGCAAAGAGTTGGACATGACTGAGTGACTTTCACAACCTCAAGGCTTCCCAAGTGGCACTAGTGGTAAAGAATCTGCCTGCCAATGCAGGAGATAGAATAGAAGAGAGTTTGATCCCTGGGCTAGAAAGATCCCCTGGAGGAGGGTATGGCAACTCTCTCAGTATTCTTGCCTGGGGTATCCCATGGACAGAGGAGCCTGGTAGGCTACAGTCCATAGGGTTGCAAAGTGTTGGACACAACTGAAGCAACTGAAGCAATGCATTTTATGCCCAAAAAACTCCTTTAAACCCAAATTATATAAGGCTAGGAGAATCATGTTTATCTGTGAAGGATCCTTGTCTGAATACTCAGAAAGTGAATGAATTCATAGAATCATCATCACCATTTAATTTAATGTGTTCTATGGAATGCTACTCCTAGGTGAAGCTTTATGAAAAGTGAGTTCCATAGTGAAACGGGTTTGGGAGATAATGCAATATCTCTCACCCTCTTAGAGGTTTGCCCTGCACATAGCACACTTAGATCTCTAAGATATCCTGCCTCAATAGATTGCAGAGGCAAAATATTATATATAGGATGGATAAACGAGGTCATACTGTATAGCACAGGGAAATATATTCAATATTCTGTGACAAACCATAATGGAGAATATGAAAAGTATATCTGAGTCACTTGGCTGTACAGAAGAAATTAACACAACATTATAAATCAACTATCAGTTCAGTTCAGTCGCTCAGTCGTGTCCGACTCTTTGCGACCCCATGAATCGCAGCACGCCAGGCCTCCCTGTTCATCACCATCTCCCGGTGTTCACTCAGACTCACATCCATCGAGTCAGTGATGCCATCCAGCCATCTCATCCTCGGTTGTCCCCTTCTCCTCCTGCCCCCAATCCCTCCCAGCATCAGAGTCTTTTCCAATGAGTCAACTCTTCGCATGAGGTGGCCAAAGTACTGGAGTTTCAGCTTTAGCATCATTCCTTCCAAAGAAATCCCAGGGTTGATCAAAGTTAAATAAGCAGGGTGACAATATACATCCTGATGTACTCCTTTTCCTATTTGGAACCAGTCTGTTGTTCCATGTCCAGTTCTCACTGTTGCATCCTGACCTGCATACAGATTTCTCAAGAGGCAGGTTAGGTGGTCTGGTATTCCCATCTCTTTCAGAATTTTCCACAGTTTATTGTGATCCACACAGTCAAAGGCTTTGGCATAGTCAATAAAGCAGAAGTAGATGTTTTTCTGGAACTCTCTTGCTTTTTCCATGATCCAGCGGATGTTGGCAATTTTACTTCAATAAAATTAAAACAAAATGTTTAACTTGCTTTAATAAAGTGTTTCACTTTTTAATATCCAGAGTTCTCTTTCACAGAGTTCTTTTTAATTTGTAGCAAAACTAGTTCTATATTTCATGGAACATACATAGAAGCACATTCCTTTCAGCCATGCACTGTATTAAAAATCTGTGTCATGTTAAATGTGTATTTTCCACAGGTATTAATTCCTTTCATATAGGTTAGAAGAGAGATTTAGGCTTTATCCAAAATAAGAGCCACTCTATTGAATACTCCATGATTTTATGGACTTGAGTTGATGCATTTTTACTGACTTTACTTTTGATACATCTTACATTTGTTTATATTTAACAGTAGATCTAGGTTTTCTCAAACCTCACCATGGGTTACATAAATCTCAGGATACAGGAATATGCCTATCTCCATAGTGACGGAAATTACAGATGAGAACCTACTCCTCATTTTATCCAACTTCTTTAGTCTCAGACTTTGTAGCCAGTAAAACTTTGTTTGTGTAATAGAGTCAGTCCTAAATATATAAAAATGAAATTACTCTCAAACTCATTAGACAATTGGCCTATGGCACAATGAATCTCAGAATTAACACTCATTTTTGAAATCTAAATGGTTTAACTTATTGCGATACCAGCTCTCTATTTCATGGACTATAAATTCACAAAATATTGAGCTTCATGGGCTATGAAGTAAAAGCTTATAAAAGTGTCTTAGAATGTGCAATTATCTGCTAGATAGAGCATTTTTATAAAACCTATAATAAAATACATTGAGACTTTTCTGTGAGAATCGCTTGATATCTAAAAGCAGGGAAAACTAATTGGAAAATAGACAAGGCCATCATAATATGCAAATAAAACAAATGAATGGCAATGAAAAAAATCACATCCTTCTAAAAATATTCAATACAATTAAGTTTCTTAAACTTCTTTTATACCTGCTGAAAAATCCCAGGAAATGAGTAAACAGGTTTAATTACAGAAAATAAAACAAAATCACTACCACCAAAGGACTAAATCTGATACTTGACAGTTTTATTATTTTACTTCCTCCTCAAAATGGACTGAGAAATTACTTAGAGTATTTAAATGTATCTCATAGTGAGCTACAAGATGCCTTGCTCTCACTCACTCTGGTGCTCTCTCTCTGTCTCTATTGTATTATAGATTTACAGTTATAATAACTTCATATGGGAAAAAAGTAATTTCATGAGATCTTGACTTATTTCTTGTCATCTAGACAATCTACTTTTAGATTTTCTTACTGTTCAATTTTAATAAACTGGATGTAATTAATGGTAAAGTTCTTAGGTAGTATTTTAATACTCCTAGACTTTCAATATTTTCTTTATTATATCTGATTCGTGTATATTCTGACAATGTCCTGTCTGGATTTTCAACTGGATATTTCACTGAACACACTAAATGAAAATTTGCCTTCTTTTATCTCTTACTATAAAACTGTTTTTCAGCATTTATCTTCATTTTCTCTTTCAAATATACTTTTACAATTTGGTTGTGATTTAAAATACTTTAGTCTAAACATTAAAATGTATATTCTTCATCAACAGAGTGATTTAAATTATTCAGATATCTTGATAGTTGCTTATATATACATATGCATAGTAAAAATAATGAGGTTTATTTCACTCTGCAATGCTTTCTTGCCAATCACCAGTTTCCTGTTTTGTTTACCATGATTGCTACAATAGGGCAAGTCAGTTCAGTTCAATTCAGTTGCTGAGTCGTCTCTGATTCTTTGAGACCCCAAGAAATGCAGCACTAGGACAAGTCAGTTCAGTTCAGTTCAGTTGCTCAGTCATCCCTGATTCTTTGAGACCCCAAGAACTGCAGCACGGCAGCCCTCCCAGTCCATCACCAACTCCTGGAGTTTACCCAGGACAAATTCATGTCCATTGAGTGGGTGATGCCATCTAACCATCTCATCCTCTGTCGTCCCCTACACCTCCTGCCTTCAACCTTTCCAACAACAGGGCATTTTAAAATGAGTCAGCTCTTTACATCAGGTGGCCAAAATATTGGCTTTTCAGCCTCAACATCAGTCTTTCCAATGAACACCCAGGACTGATTTCCTTTAGGATTGACTGGTTGGATCTCCTTGCAGTCCAAGGAATTCTCAGGAGTCTTCTCCAACATAACAGTTCAAAAGTAACAACTCTTCTGTACTCAGCATTCCTTATAGTCCAACTCTCACATCCATACATGACTACTGGAAAAACCATAGCCTTGACTAGATGGACTTGTTGACAAAGTGATGTCTCTGCTTTTTAATGTGTTATCTAGGTTGGTCATAACTTTCCTTCCAAGGAGTAAGCGTCTTTTAATTTCATGGCTGCAATCACCATCTACACTGATTTTAGAGCCCAGAAAAATAAAGTCTGACACTGTTTCCACTGTTTCCCAATCTATTTCCAATGAAATAATGGAACCAGATGCCATGATCTTCGTTTTCTGAATGTTGAGTTTTAAGCCACCTTTTTCACTCTTCTCTTTCACTTTAATCAAGAAGATTTAATACCTTTAATCTTTAGTTCTTCTTCACTTTCTGCCATTAGGGTGATATCATCTGCATATCTGAGGTTATTGATATTTCTCCCAGCCAACTTGATTCCAGCTTGTGCTTCCTAAAGCCCAGCATTTATCATGATATGCTCTGCATATAAATTAAATAAGCAGGGTGACAATAGACAGCCTTGACGTACTCCTTTTCCTGTTTGGAAGCAGTCTGCTGTTCCATGTCCAGTTCTGACTGTTGTTTCCTGACCTGCATACAGATTTCTCAAGAGGCATGTCAGGTGGTCTGGTATTCCCATCTCTTTCAGAATTTTCCACAGTTTATTGTGATCTACACAGTCAAAGGACTTGGCATAGTCAATAAAGCAGAAATAGATGTTTTTTTCTGGAACTCTTCCTTTTTCCATGATCCAGCGGATGTTGGCAATTTGACCTCTGGTTCCTCTGCCTTTTCTAAAGCCAGCTTGAACATCTGGAAGTTCATGGTTCACGTATCGCTAAAGCCTGGCTTGGAGAATTTTGAGCATTATTAAAATGAGTGCAATTGTGCGGTAGTATGAGCATTTTTGGCATTGCCTTTCTTTGGGATTGGAATGAAAACCGACCTTTTCCAGTCCTGTGGCCACTGCTGAGTTTTCCAAATTTGCTGGCATATTGAGTGCAGCACTTTCACAGCATCATCTTTTAGGATTTGAAATAGCTCAACTGGAACTCCATTACTCCCACTAGTTTTATTTGTAGTGATACTTTCTGAGGCCCATTTGACTTCACATTCCAGCATGTCTGGCTCTAGGTGAGTGATCACCCCATCGTGATTATCTGGGTCATGAAGATCTTTTTTGCACAGTTCTTCTGTTTATTCTTTCCATCTATTTTTAATATCTCTGCTTTTTCATACCATTTGTGTCCATTATTGAGACCATCTTTGCATGAAATGTTCCCTTAATATCTCTAATTTACTTAAAGAGATCTCTAGTTTTTCCTGTTTTATTGTTTTCCTCTATTTCTTTGAACCGATCACTGAGGAAGGCTTTCTTATCTCTCCTTACTATTCTTTGGAACTCTACATTCAGATGTTTATATCGTTCCTTTTCTCCTTTGCTTTTCACTTCCCTTTTCACAGCTCTTTGTAAGGCCTCCTCAGACAGCTATTTTTTTCCTTTGCATTTCTATTTCTTGGAGATGGTCTTGATCCCTGTCTCCTATACAATGCCATGAACCTCCATTCATAGTTTATCAGGCACTCTATCTATCAGATATAGTCCCTTAAATTTATTTCTCATTTCCCTTGTATAATCATAAGGGATTTGATTTAGGTCATACATGAATGGTCTAGTGGTTCTTCCAACTTTCTTCAATTTCAGCCTGAATTTGGCTATAAGGAGTTCATGATCTGAGCCAGAGTCAGCTTCCAGGCTTTTTTTTTTTTTTGCTTACTGTATAAAGTTTCTCAATCTTGCACTGCAAAGAATATAATCAATCTGATTGCGGTATTGACCATCTGGTGATGTCCATGTATAGAGCCTTCTCTTGTGCTGTTGGAAGAGGCTGTTTGCTATGACCAATGTGTTCTCTTGGCAAAAAATTCTATTAACCTTTGTCTTGCTTCATTCTGTACTCCAAGGCAAATTTGCCTGTTACTGCAGGTGTTTCTTGACTTCCTACTTTTGCATTCCATTCCCCTATAATGAAAAGGACATCTTTTAGGGGTGTTAGTTCTAAAAGGTCTTGTAGGTCTTCATAGAACCATTCAACTTCAGTTTCTTCAGTGTTACTGGTTGGGACATAGGCTTGGATCACCATGACATTGACTGGTTTGCCTTGGAAACAAACAGAGATCATTCTGTCATTTTTGAGATTGCATCCAAGTACTGCATTTTGGACTGTTTTGACTATGATGGCTACTCCATTTCTTCTAAGGGATTCCTGCCCACAGTAGTAGATATAATGGTCATCTGAGTTAAATTCACCCATTCTGGTCCATCTTAGTTTGCTGATTCTTAGAATGTCAATGTTCATTTTTGCTGTCTTCTGTTTGACCATTTCCAATTTGCCTTGATTCATGGACCTTACATTCCAGGTTCCTATGCAATATTGCTCTTTACAGCATGAAACTTTACTTCCATCACCAGTCAGATCCACAGCTGGGTGTTGTTTTTTCTTTGGTTCTGTCTCTTCATTCTTTCTGGAGTTATTTCTCCACTGATCTCCAGTAGCATATTTGGCACCTACGGACCAACCCACCATGAAGATGATGTTTATATTAGATGCATGCTGAAAAGGTGTTGTAGAAATAAGTTAGGACCCTGAGAATCTCATGAAACCAAGCTACCATTCAGTCAGTCCCTGCTTGTGTCTCCTGTTTACTGAGAACACAATTTCTGCTCTGGGATGTCATTTTTATTTTGTGTTTCTTTTATTCAAGCAAACTTCATTCTTACTGATGAAATTGTTTTTTGTCCCTTCGTTAAAAATACGTAAAAATAACATAATCTAATATCAGTGAATTTGCATAACGTAAACAAATACAAAAAAAAAGAAGAAAAAACTTATAACTCATGCATTTAGAAATAACATTATTAAAAATTCAACCTAGTCAGTGCTTCAGATGACATTATAATGGCATATTTACTCATAAATATTTGTCATAAATATTTGTTTTTCATATTATTTTATAAGAAGCTGTTGAAATCAAGTAACTATGCTAAAAGATCTTTAAAATTCTTGAATTAAAACCTCAAAATGTTTGTGTTGAAATGAATTTCATTCATGTTTCCTAAAAGTAATTTCTCAACATATTTTGCTTGAATTTTTTATTACATACACAGTGAATTTGAACATCTTTATATGCTTAGTAACTATTTGCATTTTTACTGAATATTGATACTTTAGTTTTTTGTTAATGTGTATCCTGAGATATGTGGCTGAGTTCATTTGCTTTCTCCTTGTGCAGTCATTTGGGTTTGTGTTATGCATCTCTGCCCAACGGAATGAAGGCAGAATTGACTTAAGTAACTGCCAGGCCTGAACTGTAATTAGTTTTCCATGATTTTTCCCCTTCCAAATAGATTATGCTTTTGGATACTACATTTTTAATACACTAGTGAAACCTCCTATCCTCATGCTTCATCAGATTATGGGCATAAATCACTGTCTAAATTTCATTCTCAAAAAAGGCATGCCTCTAAGTCTTACCTAACAAAAATTGTTTGTCATCCCAAAATATCACTGTTTATTATATCAGGGCACCCATCTGTGCTCATGAGTAATGTACGCTAGTCTACTCATAAATGTCTGCAGCCCACGAAGTCACAGAAACATCTCAATGCCAATGAAGTCAATGTCGCAAATGTCTTAGGTGATAACATAACTCTCTGAGCAGATTCTTATTTCCGTGGCTTTCAAAAGCACAAAATCTTTGAGATCACAGTGTAATCCTTCTTAACCCCATCATTCAAGGATTCTATTGTGTCATTCTGCTTGATTCCCTTATCCCAATGTCTTTTGTGCTTCTCTATTATATTGATCTTTAACTTTCTAATTACACATTTTTCTTTTCCTAGGACATAAATATTTGTTAGGGTCAGTGTGGGGAACTAATCCTATGATGATCTCTTCTACTGCCTCTTCCAATAATAATTATACTTATAATAATATATAACCATTATAATCACTAGAGAGTACTTATGTCACCTATTAATAACTATCCCTTTAAAATTATGCTTAATGATTTATTATCTAGAATAATGCATTTCAAACTTTATTATGATTTAACTATTCTTCCTCTGCTACTTTAAGCTGTCTTATCCAGTTATTTTTCCTCTCCTCTAAGTCTAATTTGATTTTGAAATTATATTCTGTTTTTCACTCTGAAGATGCTGACAGTTTCTGATGGGAGCTAAGAATGAGGTGTCATTTCAGAATGAACCAAAATAATTTATACGATCATACTTTCAAATCTTCAGAAGATTCAGCTATTTTGCTTTAAAAGGTATAAAGAAGAAAACAAGTACAGGGAAGTCTTATTAATCTATCTATCACTGCAAATGAGTCTAGATAGGCTAGGCTGATCATATAAATTTGAACAATGCTAATATTTTGCCATCAGCTTCCAGGCAGCACTCATTAGACATGACAAGCAGGACTCTTACTTGGATGCTGAGTTCTATGCTACTAAGGTAATCTACTAAAATGGAAATAGAGATATTATATTTTTCAACTAGAACAGTTTTAATAGCAAGTTGCATAAGAAATACGAGTTAAGAATTAAAAATTGTTTGTAAACCATTTCAAACTGAGTTGAAATATATAACTTTATAAATGCCAACTAGTAGTATTTTCATAGCAATTTTTTATTTTCAGTTAGAACAGTTCTTATCTTAAAAAGTTACATAATCTATATAACTAAAACTTGTGAACATCCATCCAATTTCAGCTTCTGATTAAAAAAAAAAAAGAAGAACTTTCCAAAATCAACACTACTGTCACAATTACCTGGCTTAACAACAATTAAGAATTAAACAGTTTATATGATGATTGTATTTTGAAGCAAAAAATTAGTATGTCCATTATTTCACAAGCTTAATTCTCCCTGTAATTAAAAATCTGCTAGTAGAAAATGAGGTACTTAGTAACTTTCTTAACTCTTGAAATGATAATACCCTCATTTTATACCAGAGATTGAGTTAGTAATTTGAGGAGAGAATCTATTAGATATTATTGTGGATTTAAGCTTAACACACCTCTCCCAATAGCTACAGTATATGGTTAGAAGTTCTGCATGCAAAGATCATTAATTTCATATACCGCCTTGTCCAGTAATTGCAGTTGTTAAATTATGCCAATGTAATATTGAGCATTTTGCTTGTTACTTGGTTAGTATACAAGTTTCATTTTAAAGCTTAGCTAATAACCATCTGTCTTCTGGAAAGATATAAAGTAAAACTAATGTATGTTTCTAAAGCAGCATGTAAACTGACTCAAGCTATTATATTTTATTCATTTTCACCTTTGCAATAAGTCTAAGTCACTCTTAAAATCTTCCTATTAATTAATAGTATTACAGATATAAGTTTTAATTTTTGTGATATTTCAGCAACATACAAGTCAATTTTCATGCGTTCAAGACTAATCAAATAGGTGGGCTTATCATAGTCTTTGTGTTGGTGTCTGACACATGTTTATCTAAGGAGATATCTCACTTTTCTGAAAATTTGAGTGTCTTGTGGTGCATCATCTGACATTGCTCATGTTTTAAGTCACGCATATTTAATATATCATATAAACATCAAACATAATAATTATGAGATAAAATAATTTTCACATTTTTCCAGTTATTTTTTTAAGTCTGAACATGTTTTCATGCATCAATGAAGGAGGAAGTTAAACTTATTTTACCATTTAAGAATGAGCCAGTATAATATGGTTCCTTATAAACAAAAATTATATGAATAACTTGGGGGAAAAGCATGTGATCATTAGACTTTAGATGTGAAATATTAAAAAGAAATTAATGTTAGAAACAAAGAAAAGGAGACAGAATAATTGCATTGGGTGGGACATCAGAAGTCAAAAATTGGTACTTAAGACAGGATTCCTCTTTCAGTCAATTCAAATCAACATATTTACCTCCCAACAAGAGAGTGTGAGGAGCTTCTCTGAACTCTTTTCCAGTGAAACTGATAAAAAATTATACGCAGGAATTTTAAAGCTTCTGTAAATGATCCTAAGGGGTAGTAACAAATTAAGAAATATCTACACATCTACAAAAATTCAATTAGAAAGGTGAGAGTCTGTTACTTGAACCAATAATTTCCCCTCTCTCCTTCTAGATAAACAAGGCAGGAACTCCACTCTGGGTTGCTAAACTCAAGAGAGCTAGGATCCCACCCTCAGAATCCAAATGGAGGGCTTTCACCTGGAAAGAAGAAGATTCCAGCATTTCTCATCTTGTCCCAAGCTCTCTGTTGCTAAAGCAAAACTTAAGAAAGTGTGGTAGAGAGGTAGAGAATTCCTTCTTATTCTTAATCCCCTCTTGTGAAATGGAGGGTCTATTTTGAGTATGACATGTTGAGAATACTGGTGCCCTCATCACTGCTCTCCTACCTTCTGAGACTGCCATTTAATGCCAGGACAGGCAAGTCAAAAAGACTACAAGCTGCTGCCCACCCAACAACTGCTCAGCCCCTAGCCTAGAGGTGCCATTCACAAAGAAGGCTGGTATTGTCCTTATTGTCAGCCCCAAAGCCCAATCTCAGAAATGTTCCCTGGAATAGATAAGGCAAAATGGATCATAAAACAGATAGCTCTTGACCTTGTCCCAAAGAAACTGAATTAATTTGCAACAAAGAGTAAAGAAGTTTAAGACTAAAGTCACCCTCAAGAATCGTTAAGGTTGTGGTGAGAGAAATTTAAGAGGAGATCCAAAATAGAATAAACTGAAGGCCAATTAGTTTCTAGCTGTTCCTATAAACCTGGGCTACCTTGGTGGCTCAGACAGTAAGAATCCACCTGCAATGCAGGGAGACGGTCTGTAAGCAGGAAACCCAGATTTGACCTCTGGGTCAGGAAGATCTCCTAGAGAAGGGAATGGCTCAGTTCAGTTCAGTTGCTCAGTCATGTCCGACTTTTTGCGACCCCATGGACTGCAGCACATCAGGCTTTCCTGTCCATCACCAACACCCAGAGTTTGCTCAAACTCATGTCCATCGAGTTGGTGATGCCATCCAACCATCTCACCCACTGTCATCCCCTTTTCCTCCTGCCTTCAATCTTTCCCAGCATTAGGATCTTTTCCAGAGAGTCAGTTCTTCACATCAGGTGGCCAAAGTGGGAAAGGCTACCTACTCCACTATTCATGCCTGGAGAATTCCATGGACAGAGGAGCCTGGTGGGATACAGACCATGGGTTCACAGTCAGTCAGTCATGACTGAAGATCTAACACACATTTCTATAAACCTGGAATAAGACAGGTGAACACAGTCCTCTTAGGATCAAAACAAACAAATAAACAAAACAGTAATCTCAACTATTCTTTGAAAGGATCCAGAATTTAATTAGTTTGTAGAATTTATTGGATTAACTTATGCTCCAAGGAATTATTCAAAGCAACAGAATAATCAGCTAGTGCAATTTAACATTGTTTATGGTCAGGTATGAGATTTCTATCTAAACCACTGCCATCCTTGAATGATTGGTATTTCATGAGTGAAACCATTTAAAGTGTGTGTCTGTGTGTCTGTAAACACGTTGAGGAGGGTAGGAGGTAAACAGCACTAAATATTCCACTAAATTAGTCACTAAACATAAAAAAGTGCTTCCCTGATAGCTCAGTTGGTAACGAACCTGCTTGCAATGCAGGAGACCCTGGTTTGATTCCTGGATTGGGAAGATCTGCTGGAGAAGAGAAAAAGCCACCCACTCCAGTATTCTGGCCTTGATAACTCAGTAGACTGTATAGTCCATGGGATTGCAAAGAGTCAGACAGGACTGAGACACTTTCACTTTCATTTGGGCTTCCCTTGTGGCTCAGCTGGTAAAGAATCCAACTGCAATGTGGGAGACGTGGGTCTGATCCCTGGGTTGGGAAGATTCCCTGGAGAAATGAAAGGCTACCCAATCCAGTATTCTGGCCTGGAGAATCTCATGTGCCCATGGGGTCGCAAACAGTTGGAAACTACTGACTGACTTTCACTTTCAAACATTAAAAAAAAAAAAAAAAATGACGATAATAAGCCTAAAGGGATCAGAGAGGAAGTAACCAAAGTTGTTGTTCAGTCACTAAGTTGGGTCTGAATCTTTGTTACCCTGTGGACTGCAGCTTGTCAGGTTTCACTGTCCTTAACTTTCTCTCAGTTTGTGCAAACTCACGTCCATTGTCTTGATGATACCATCCATCTCATCTTCTATTTTCCCCTTCTGCTTTCACACTTTCCCAGCATCAGAGTCTTTTCCAATGAGTTGGCTCTTCCCAACAGGTGGCCAAAGTATTGAAGCTTCAGCTTCAGCATCAGTCATTCCAATGAATATCCAGGGATAACTTCCTCTAGGATTGAATAGTTTGATCTCCTCACTGTGCAAGTGACTCTGAAGAGTCTTTTCCAACACCACAGTTCAAAAGCACGAATTCTCTGGTGCTCAGCCTTCTTTATGGTCTAACTCTCACATCTGTAAATTACTACTGGAAACACCAGTAGTAATAAGCATAGATTTGACTAGATAGATAGACCTTTGTCAGCAAAGTGATATCTTTGCTTTTTAATATGTTGTCTAAATTTTTCATAGCATTTCTTCCATGGAGCAAGCATTTTCTAACTTCTTGGCTGCAATCACCACCCACAGCAATTTTGGAGCCCAAGAAAATAAAGTCTTTCACTGTTTCCGTTGTTTCCCCATCTATTTGCCAAAAAGTGATGGGACTGGATGCCATGATCTTTGTTTTTGGAACATTGAGTTTTAAGACAGATTTTTCACTCCCCTCTTTCACCTTGAAGAGGCTCTTTCCCTTTCCCTAAAGCAAAGTTCTCCTTTGCTTTCTGCCATTAGTGTGGTTTCATCTGCATATCTGGGTTTATTGATATTTCTCCCAGAAAACTTGATTCCAGACTGTGATTCATCCAGCATAGCATGTTCCATGATGCACCCTGCATGTAAGTTAAATAAGCAAAGTGATAATATATAGCCTGATGTACTCCTTTCCCAATTTTGAATCAGTTCATTGTTCCATGACTGGTTCTCACTGTTGCTTCCTGGCCTGCATACAGATTTCTCAGGAGGCAGGTAAGGCATTCTGGTATTTCCATCTCTTTAAGAATGTTCCACAGTTTATTGTGATCCACACAGTCAAAGGCTTTAGCATAGTCAATGAAACAGATTTTTTTTTTTTTCTTCTGGAATTAGCCTTGCTTTTTCTATGATACAATGGATGTTGGCAACATGATCTCTGATTCCTCTGCCTTTTCTAAATCCAGGTTGAGCAGTTGGAAGTTCTCAGTTCATATACATGAAGAACTTCATATACTGAAGCCTAGTTTGAGGGACTTTGAGCATTACCTTACTAGCATGTGAAATGAGGACAATCTTGTGGTAGTTTGAACACTCTTTGGCATTGTCCTTCTTTGGACTTGAAATGGAAATTGACTTTTTCCAGTCCTGTAACCACTGCTGACTTTTCCAAATTTGCCAACATATTGAGTGCAGCAGTTTAACAGCATCAGCGTTTAGGATTTGAAATAGCTCAGCTGGAATTTCATTACCTCTACTAGGTTTATTCGTAGTAATGCTTCTCAAGGCCTACTTGGCTCTGCACTCCAGGATATCTAATGTTGGTACAAAGCATTATCTAAAATGTCCAGCTTCTCACAAAAAAATGATGAGGTATGAAAAGAAAGGGGAAAATATAGTGCAAAGAGCAGGATAAACACACATTTTAAAGAAAGAGGAAGAAAAAGAAACTCCTATAAGGGAAACAGGTGTTTGATTTATAAGATTTTAAAGCAACCATTATAAACATGTTTATAGAACTAAATGAAATCATGATTTAAAAAGTAAAATGATGATATAATGACAATATCACATAACACAGATAATATAAACAGAGATCATAAATGAGAACCAAATGGAAATTATGGAGTTATAAAGTTTATCCATTGAAATAAAGAATTTACTAGAGTGGCTCAATAGATTTAAAATGGCAGAAGAAAGATAAGCTAAGATGTAGAGAGATTGCTAGAGATCATGTAAGCTTAAAAAAAAAGATAAAAAAAATAGAGAGAGCTTAAGAAAAATGTTAGAGACTTGTAAGCACACAAAAATACATATAATGGGTACTACAGAAAGAGGAGAGAGAAAGGAGCATAAAAAGTGTTAGAAAATAATGCCTAAAAAAACATCTTAATTTGATGAAATACAATCTATAATCCTGCAAGCTAACTGAATTACAAACAGGACAAACACCAATGAATTTACAGATACATCACATTAAAACTATTTACAATCACCAAGACATGGAAGCAACCTGAATATCTGCCAACAGATGAATGAATAAAGAAGACATGGTTTATAAATATAAGGGAATATTATTTAGCCATAAAAATTAATGGAAAAAATGCCATTTTCAGCAATATGGGTAGACCTAGGGACCATTACTGGAGAAGGAAATGGCAACCCACTCCAGTATTCTTGCCTGGAGAATCCCAGGGATGGGGGAGCCCGGTGGGCTGCCATCTATGGGGTCGCACAGAGTCGGACACGACTGAAGCGACATAGCAGCAGCAGCAGCAGCAGGGACCATTACAGTAAGTGAAGCAAGCCAGAGAGAGAAAGATAAACATATAATATCACTTATATGTGGAATCTAAAAAAATGATAAAAATGAAAATATATGCACAAAACAGAAATAGACATAGAAAAAACACTTATGGTACCAAAGGGGAAAGTTGGGGGAGGAATGAATTAGAAATTTGGGATTAGCATATACACACTCCCATATAAAATAGATAACTAACAAGGACCTACAGTATAGCACAAAGAATTATAGTCAATATTTGTAATAACTTATATGGAAAAAAATCTGAAAAAGCATATATATATATATATATTTGTGTATGTGAGTATATATACATTGTATATATATGTATATAATGTATATATACATATATATGTATAAATACATATATATACAAATGCATTTGTGCTAGGTCACTTCAGTCATGTCTGACTCTGTGTGACCCTATGAACTGTAGCCCACCAAGTTCCTCTGTCCATAAGATTCTCCAGGCAAGAATACTGAAGTGGGTTGCCATTTCCTCCTCCAGGGGATCTTCCCAACTCAGGGATCAAACCTAAGTCTCCTACATCTCCTGCATTGGTGTGGGTTCTTTACCACAAATGTCACCTGGGAAGCCTATATATGTGTATATATATGTCTGTACATATTCCCTTATGTTTATATAACCACATATTCTATATATGTACATACATGTATGTTTATATTAAAGATATGGGCGCATATATGTATAAGATATATTACTTTGCTGTACACCTAAAACTAACAACATTGTAAATAAATTAACTATACTTCAATTAAAAAAGCTTTTCTAAAGCATCAAGAGATAAATGACTCATCACTTACAAAAGAACCTCAACAGGATTAATAATGACTTCTCAGCAGAAGCAACGAATGCCAGAAAGTACATGCTCAAATAATAAAGAGCTCAAAGAACAAAACTGTCAAACAAAAATTCTATAGCCAGCAAAATTGCTCATAAGTGAAAGCTAAGACAAACTCTTCTAGATTAACAAAAGCAAAAAAGAAACAAACAACAACAAAACTGAGGATCTGTTGAAACTAACCTGCCCTTCCAAGAAATACTAAAGGAAGTTCTTTAGGCTGAAAGCAAGTGACACCAGATGGTAATTCTCATCCATATGGAAAAAAAAAAAAATGAGTAAATGTAATTACATAATTTTACATTATGGAATTAATATTTTTCCTCTTTCTTATCTTCACTGATTTAAGATAATTGAATAAAATTACATCTATACATACATATATATACACAAATATATATACATAAATATTTATAAATCAGGCAATTGCATAAAATTATATACACATATAAAACCAAGAATAAAAAATATTGCAATATAATTTATTTGTAATATATATATTAACAATAGCACAAAGAGGGTGAATGGAAGCAAGGAAATGACTACAGATAAAAATGTAGTAATTATG
>SJYT01075151.1:31031-96561 GCA_006410635.1 Cephalophus harveyi
GAGCCCATCCTTGCATGAAATGTTCCCTTGGTATCTCTAATTTTCTTGAAGAGATCTCTAGTCTTTCCCATTCTGTTGTTTTCCTCTATTTCTTTGCATTGATCACTGAAGAAGGCTTTCTTATCTCTTCTTGCTATTCTTTGGAACTCTGCATTCAGGTGCTTATATCTTTCCTTTTCTCCTTTGCTTTTCACCTCTCTTCTTTTCACAGCTATTTGTAAGGCCTCCCCAGACAGCCATTTTGCTTTTTTGCATTTCTTTTCCATGGGGATGGTCTTGATCCCTGTCTCCTGTACAGTGTCATGAACCTCATTCCATAGTTCTTCAGGCACTCTATCTATCAGATCTAGGCCCTTAAATCTATTTCTCACTTCCACTGTATAATCATAAGGGATTTGGTTTAGGTCATACCTGAATGGTCTAGCAGTTTTCCCTACTTTCTTCAATTTGAGTCTGAATTTGTTAATAAGGAGTTCATGATCTGAGCTGCAGTCAGGTCCTGGTCTTGTTCTTGTTGACTGTATAGAGCTTCTCCATCTATGGCTGCAAAGAATATAATCAATCAGATTTTGGTGTTGACCATCTGGTGATGTCCATGTGTAGAGTCTTCTCTTGTGTGGTTGGAAGAGGGTGTTTGCTATGACCAGTGCATTTTCTTGGCAAAACTCTATTAGCCTTTGCCCTGCTTCATTCTGTATTCCAAGGCCAAATTTGCCTGTTATTCCAGGTGTTTCTTGACTTCCTACTTTTGCATCCCAGTTCCCTATAATGAAAAAGACATCTTTTTTGGGGTGTTAGTTCTAAAAGGTCTTGAACATCTTCATAGAACTGTTCAACTTCAGCTTCTTCAGCATTACTGGTTGGGGCATAGGCTTGGATTACCGTGATTTTGAATGGTTTGCCTTGGAAACGAACAGAGATCCTTCAAATACTGCATTTCAGACTTCCAAGTACTGCATTTATCTATCAGATCTAGACCCTTAAATCTATTTCTCACTTCCACTGTATAATCCTAAGGGATTTGATTTAGGTCATACCTGAATGGTCTAGCGGTTTTCCCTACTTTCTTCAATTTGAGTCTGAATTTGGTAATAAGGAGTTCATGATCTGAGCCACACTCAGCTCTTGGTTTTATTTTTGTTGACTGTATAGAGCTTCTCCATCTTTGGATGCAAAGAATATAATCAATCTGATTTCGGTGTTGACCATCTGATGATGTCCACATGTACAGTCTTCTCTTGTGTTGTTGGAAGAGGGTGTTTGCTATGACCAGTGCATTTTCTGGGCAAAACTCTGTTAGTCTTTGCCCTGCTTCATTCTGCATTCCAAGGCCAAATTTGCCTGTTACTCCAGGTGTTTCTTGACTTCCTACTTTAGCATTCCAGTCCCCTAGAATGAAAAGGACATCTTTTTGGGGTGTTAGTTCTAAAAGGTCTTGTAGGTCTTCAAAGAACCGTTCAACTTCAGCTTCTTCAGTGTTACTGGTTGGGCATAGACTTGGATAACTGTGATATTGAATGATTTGCCTTGGAGATGAACAGAGATCATTCTGTCATTTTTGATATTGCATCCAAGTACTGCATTTCAGACTCTTTTGTTGACCATGATGGCTACTCCATTTCTTCTGAGGGATTCCTGCCCGTAGTAGTAGATATAATGGTCGTCTGAGTTAAATTCACCCATTCCAGTCCATTTTAGTTTGCTGCTTCCTAGAATGTCGACATTCACTCTTGCCTTCTCTTGTTTGACCAGTTCCAATTTGCCTTGATTCATGGACCTGACATTCCAGGTTCCTATGCAATATTGCTCTTTACAGCATCAGATCTTGCTTCTATCACCAGTCACATCCACAGCTGGGTATTGTTTTTGCTTTGGCTTCATCCCTTCATTCTTTCTGGAGTTATTTCTAAACTGATCTCTAGTAGCATATTGGGCACCTACTGACCTGGGGAGTTCCTCTTTCAGTATCCTATCATTTTGCCTTTTCATACTGTTCATGGGGTTCTCAAGGCAAGAATACTGAAGTGTTTCACCATTCCCTTCTCTAGTTTAAGATGATCCAATCAGAAATGTTAGAGCTGTAGTATAAAGGGGAACTGGATCACAAGATTACTTGATCAAAGCAATTCTAAACTGTCTAGACTTCTGTTATTGAGAGAGAATTTACTGCTGAATGAGTAAATCTTCTCTATATTTTGCAGTCTCTTTCAGCACTCTAAATTTAATTGATACAATTAGTATCATATAATCTTAAAATGCTGCTGCTGCTAAGTCACTTCAGTCGTGTCCAACTCTGTGCGACCCCATAGACGGCAGCCCACCAGGCTTCCCTGTCCCTGGGATTCTCTAGGCAAGAACACTGGAGTGGGTTGCCATTTCCTTTTCCAATGCATGAAAGTGAAAGGTGAAAGTGAAGTAGCTCAGTTGTGTCTGACTCTTAAAATAGCTGTTCTTATTGGAAGAGTGACAGGATTAATTTGAGTGGCATCAGGTTTGTAGCAGAAAAGCAGAATACATCTTAAATAACTGAATATAATCATTTATATTTTTCCAGGCTGAGTGTGTAACAATGAAAATTAAACCATGTCTGACTCTTAAAATAGCTGTTCTTATTGGAAGAGTGACAGGATTAATTTGAGTGGCATCAGGTTTGTAGCAGAAAAGCAGAATACATCTTAAATAACTGAATATAATCATTTATATTTTTCCAGGCTGAGTGTGTAACAATGAAAATTAAACCTGCTAAATATTACAAATATAGTGAGCATTGTCAAAGTCAATGATGAGTATATAAGAAGGTGGTTCTAAACAGTCCTTAAAGTTAAGAACAGTCTCTCTGAAGTAGTGATATGTAAAACAAATCCTAAAGGCAAAATGGCAATTACCTAGATTAAAGAGGTTGAGGGTAAAAGATGTTTCAAACACAAAGAGAACAAATAGCTTAATGACTCAGAGACCAGAAATAACATTGCATATTGAGGAAATTAAATGCATCCTAATGGTTGGAGTTTAAAGGGTAAGGGAAAAGAATGGAAAGATTCAGGCCAGACCTTAGAGGCTCATATTAAAGATAGAAACACAAAATATGAATAAAGCTTCAAGCTGATTGTGATTTTTTTTTAATACTATTCAGAATACAGAAAGTTAGATTTTGCTCTTTAAGAGGAAAAATTCAATTTGGGGAAAGTTGGGATTATTTCTAAAATTCACATCGAAATGGAAATTCTCAAGGAATTTACAATCTCGATCCAAGGACTCAGTCAAGGTTTGAGCAGTTTTGTAATCACTGGCATACAGATGATAACTTAAGAATAAAAGCACAGTTAATCACTTTTCATGGATTCTGTACTTGTAAATTCACCTACTCACTACAGTGTGTTTGTAATTTCCAAATCAGTACACACTTTGCATTCCTGGACATGGGCAGAGCAGGAAGAGTGTCTTGTGTCTCAAAGTCCCTAGCTGAGATGGCACAGGGTAATATTTGCTTTCTTGTTTCAACTCTGAAAATATAAGTGTACTTTTCATGGTTCATTCAGTGAAATATTTTTCACATTTTTGTGTTTTCTAATGGTGATTTCATTGTTTAAAATGCCCCCCAAGCATAGTGCTGAAGTGCTGTTTAGAATTCCTTCTGGCTAAGAAATCTGCATTGTGCCTCATAGAGAAATACATGCGTCAGGTAAGATTGGTTCAGGCATAAGTAACTGTGCTGTTGTTCATGAATTCAGTATTAATGAAGCAATAATGTGTCTTAAACAAGGCATCATTAAAGAGAACCACCAATGAAACAAGGTTGTGTATTGATAAACTGACGAAAGTACTTTGGTCAGAGGCTTAGAATTTAACACTGTATTTCCTGTAATGACAATGATTTAGTACTTGCTAATTCAGCCTTGGTAGCAGCTTTACAGGTCAGTTCGGTTGAGTTGCTCAGAAGTGTCTCTTTGCAGCCCCATTGACTACAGGAGGCCAGGCCTCCCTGTCCATCACCAAATCACAGAGCTTGCATAAACTTATGATACCATTTAACCATCTCATCCTCTGTTGTCCCCTTCTCCTCCTGCCTTCAATCTTTCCCAGCATCAGGGTCTTTTCCAATGAGTCAGTTCTTTGAATTAGGTTGCCAAAGTATTGGAGCTTCAATTTCATCATCATTCCTTCCANTCATCCTCTGTTGTCCCCTTCTCCTCCTGCCTTCAATCTTTCCCAGCATCAGGGTCTTTTCCAATGAGTCAGTTCTTTGAATTAGGTTGCCAAAGTATTGGAGCTTCAATTTCATCATCATTCCTTCCAATGAATATTCAGGACTGATTTCCTTTAGGATTCACTGGTTGATCTCCTTGCAGTCCAAGGGATTCTCGAGTCTTCTCTGACACCACGTTCAAAAGTGTAAATTCTTTGGCGCTCAGCTTTCTTTATGGTCCAAATCTTACATCCATACATGACTGCTGGAAAAACCATAACTTTGAATAGACAGATTTTGTCAGCAAAGTAATATCTCTGCTTTTTATTATGTTGTCTAGGTTTGTCATAGCTTTTCTTCCAAGGAGCAAGCATCTTTTAATTTCATGGCTGTAGTCAACATCTGAAGTAATTTTGGAGCCCAAGAAAAGAAAGTCTGTCACTGTTTCCATTGTTTCCTCATCTATCTGCCATGAAGTGATGGAACTGGATGCCATGATCTTAGTTTTTGGAATGTTGAGTTTTAAGGAACCTTTTTCACTCTCCTCTTTCACTTTTATTAAGAGGCTCTTTAGTTCCTCTTCACTTTGTGCCATAAGGGTGGTGTCATCTGCATATCTGAGGTAACTGATACTTTCCTTGGTAATCTTGATTCAAGTTTGTGCTTCATCCAGCTTGGCATTTTGTATGATGTACTTTGCACTGAAGTTAAATAAGCAGGGTAACTATATACAGCCTGAAGTACACCTTTCCCAGTTCATATCCAGTCTGTTGCTCCATGTCCAGTTCTAACTGTTGCTTCTTGACTTGCATACAGATTTCTCAGGAAGAAGGTCATGTGGTCTGGTATTCCTATCTCTTTAAGAATTTTCCAGAGTTTGTTGTGATCCACAGTCAAAGACTTTGGCATAGTTAACAAAGCAGAAGCATATGTTTTTCTGGAATTCTCCTGCTTTTTCTATGATCCAGTGGATATTGGCAATTTGATCTCTGGTTCCTCTGTTTTTTTCTAAATCCAGCTTGAACATCTGGAACTTCTCAGTTCACATACTATTGAAACCTAGCTTGGATAATTTTGATCATTACTTTGTTAACATGTGCTGCTGCTGATAAGTCGCTTCAGTCGTGTCTGACTCTGTGCGACCAGATAGATGGCAGCCCACCAGGCTCCCCCATCCCTGGGATTCTCCAGGCAAGAACACTGGAGTGGGTTGTCATTTCCTTCTCTAATGCATGAAAGTGAAAAGTGAAAGTGAAGTTGGTCAGTCGTGTCCGACTCTGTGCAACCCCATGGACTGCAGCCTACCAGGCTCCTCTGGCCATGGGGTTTTNGATTCTCCAGGCAAGAACACTGGAGTGGGTTGTCATTTCCTTCTCTAATGCATGAAAGTGAAAAGTGAAAGTGAAGTTGGTCAGTCGTGTCCGACTCTGTGCAACCCCATGGACTGCAGCCTACCAGGCTCCTCTGGCCATGGGGTTTTCCAGGCGAGAGTACTGGAGTGGGGTGATATTGCCTTGCCCAGCTAGCATGTGAGATGAATGCAATTGTGTGGGAGTGAACATTCTTTGGCATTGCCTTTCTTTGGGATTGGAATGAAAACTGATTTTTTTCTAGTCCTGTGGCCACTGCTGAGTTTTCCAAATTTATTGGCATATTGAGTGCAGCACTTTCATAGCATCACGTTTTAGAATTTGAAGTAGCTCAGCTGGGTTTCCAACACCTCCACTAGCTTTGTTGGTAGTGATGCTTCCAGTCCGGGATGTCTGACTCTAGGTGAATGATCCTACCATGATGGTTATCTGGGTCATGAAGATCTTTTTTGTATAGTTCTTCTGTGTATTCTTGCCACCTCTTTTTAATATCTTCTGCTTCTGTTAGGTCCATTTCATTTCTATCCTTTATTGTCCCCATCTTTGCATGAAATATTCCCGTGGTATCACTAATTTTCTTGAAGACATCTCTAGTCTTTATACTAGTACCGACTTACTGTGAGTAACGTCAATGAATTGCAAGTAAAATGGAAAGTTTCTTTCATCTGCATACATATCCTTTAAGTCCTAGAAATTTAAAGACAATATTTTAGGAGCATGGATTTTGCAAATATGTATCACTGAGGTCAGACTTATAGCATAAATTTCTGCTGACTCCCCATATACTTGATGTATGTTCTTACATAATATTTTCCCTCAAATAATCCTTAATCATTTGCATGTGTTATTTTTAAATCAATAGAAAGAAAAATGTGCAATTAATTGCATGGGAAATATGCAATTCAATTGCATAAATCATTTTGAGAGCAACTGATAAAAGTAGACATTCAAATTTCAATAAAGTGTATTTATCACACATAATTAGGACCTTTATTCCTTATCTGATATCTGAAAACGTTCTCTATTTTTGAATAAAATGGCATTCATTGAAATTTCAAGGAAACTGAAGAAGAAACATTGGCTTGCCTGATTTTTCTCATAATTAATATACTAATTCATTGTGAAGTACAGCTTTATTGCTCATTATTTTAAACTAGTGCAATGTCATATATTCGAATAACAAGAAAATGAGCTAATATTTAAAAAGAAATATTTCTATGATTTTTGAAGGTCACTATTATATGAATATAAGTTTATAAATTAATTACAGAAAAAAGTCAATTTTCTTTTAGAATAGAAACATTAATTTGTGTAAAATATTACCTAAAAAGCTTAATTAAAATATCACAGAAAACCAAGACTCAAAGGTGGGACCTTACTGAGAGCTTCTCAAATTTCCTGTTTTATTTTTCAAAGTCTTCATAAACGGGTCTGGAAACACATATTGCTTTGATTCTGGTTCAGTAGCTAAGATTTAATTCAATTTGTTTAGTTTACAGTCCATTGTGTCAGAAAAATCGAGCATGACTTAGCAACTAAACCACCACTACCCACCTAGAGTAAAGGAATCAAAAGCAAAAACAAACCAATGGGACCTAATTAAACTTAAAAGCTTTTATACAACAAAGGAAACTACAAACAAAATTTTAAAATACACCTTACAGAATGGGAGAAAATATTTGTAAACAATGTGATCAGCAAGGATTAATTTCCAAAATATAGAAATAACTCATACAGCTCAATATAAAAACAAACAACAAAAAAGCAACTCTTTCAAAAAATGTATTGAAGACCTAAATAGAGACTTATATAAAGAAGACATACAGATGGCCAATAGGTAGATAAAAAGGTGTTCATCAGTGCTAATGCAAATCAAAACTACAATGAGTTAACACCTTCCATGGGTCAGAATGACAATCGCGAAAAAATGTCTCCAAGTAATAAATGCTGGAGAGGCTGTGAAGAAAAGGGAACCCTCCTATACTGTTGATGGGAATGTAAATTGGTGCAGCTAGTATGGAAAACAGTATGGAGTTTCCTTAAAAATCAAAAAATGGTTATGAAATGCTCCCACAAATCCTCTACAGGGCCACTGCTGCTAAGTGGCTTCAGTCGTGTCCGAATCTGTGCAACCCCATAGACGGCAGCCCACCAGGCTCCCCCGTCCCTGGGATTCTCCAGGCAAGAACACTGGAGTGGGTTGCCATTTCCTTCTCCAAGGCATGAAAGTGAAAAGTGAAAGTGAAGTCGCTCAGTCGTGTCCGACTCTGTGCGACCCCATAGATGGCAGCCCACCAGGCTTCTCTGTCCATGGGATTCTCCAGGCAAGAGTACCGGAGTGGGGTGCCATTGCCTTCTCCGCCACTACAGGGCTTATATATGGAAAAGNAAAGTGAAGTCGCTCAGTCGTGTCCGACTCTGTGCGACCCCATAGATGGCAGCCCACCAGGCTTCTCTGTCCATGGGATTCTCCAGGCAAGAGTACCGGAGTGGGGTGCCATTGCCTTCTCCGCCACTACAGGGCTTATATATGGAAAAGATGAAAACTAATTCAAAAAGATGTATGCACCCTATTGTTCATAACAGCACTATTACAGTAGTCAAGACATGGAAGCAATTGAACTGTTCATTAACAAATGAATGAATAAAACTTATATATATACACACACATATACACACATATTCCAATACATATGTGTATATATATATATATATATATGCATATATATAATGAATCTTAGCTATTAAAAAGAATGAAATAATGTAATTTGCAGCAATATGATTGGACCTAGAGATTATCATACTAAGTGAAGTAAGGCAAAGACAAATATCATGCAATAGATTTCTGTATATTAATTTTCTATTCTGCAATTTTATCAAATTCATTGATGAGATCTAGTAGTTTTTTGTGTCATCTTTGGATCTTCCATGTATAAAAATCATGTCATCTACAAACAGCAACATTTTTTATTTTTCTTTTCCAATTTGGAGGCCTTTTATTTCTTTTTATTCTATTGCTGTGGCTAGAACTTCCAAACTCTGCTGAATAAAAGTGGTGAGAGTGGGCATCTTTGTCTTGTTGCTAATCATAGAGGGAATGCTTTCACTTTTCCACCATTGAGTATAATATTAGATGTAGGTTTGTCATAGATGGCCTTTATTATGTTGATGTGGTTTTTCTCTATACCCATTCTTTGCATTTTTTAATCACTGAAGAATACTGAATGTTATAAAAAGCTTTTACTGCCTCTGTTGAGATGATCATATGGCTTTCCTGGTGGCTCAGATGGTAAATAATCTGCCTGCAATACAGAAGACCAAGGTTTGATTCTTGGGCCAGGAAGATCCCTTGGAGAAGAGAATGGTTACCCACTCCAGTATTCTTGCCTGGAGAATCCATGGATAGAGGAGCCTGATAGGCTACAGTTCATGGAGTTCCAAAGAGTCAGACATGACTGAGTGACTAACACTTTCATTTTCTTTCTTTCAAATGTTCTTCTTCAATTTGCTAATATGGTGGATCACACTGATTGATTTGCATATATTCAATAAACCTTACATACCTGGGATATGCCCCACTTGATCATGGTGTATTATTATTTCAAAGTATTGTTGAAGTCACTCTGCTAGTATTGTATTGAGGATTTTTGCATCTATATTCATCGATGATAATGCCCTATAATCTTCTTTTTTGTGATATCTTTTTTTTCTGGTTTTGATATCAGGGTAATGGTGGCCTCATAAAATGAGTTCAAAAGTGTTCCTTTCTCTGCAATTCTTTGGAATAGTTTCAGAATTTACCTGTGAAGCAATACAGCCTTGAACTTTGGTTATCGTGGTGTTTTAAAATTACTAATTCAATTTCATTACCAATAACTGGTCTGTTCATATTTTCTTTTGTTTCTTTCTGATTCAGCCTTGGGCGATTATACACTTTTAAGAATTTGTCCATTTGTCTAGGCTTAAACTTTTGCTTTTTGAGTTTGAAGACAAAATTGTTCACTAAAATCTTTAAGAAAAAAAAAAATCTATACATGTATTCACTCATATAACTGACGAGCCATAGATGTTGGACTTATCTGTTTTAAACAAAAAATTTTGTTTTAGCTTAAGATCTAACTATAATTTTTGTCATTATTTTTCTTCAGTTCAGTTCAGTTCAGTCGCTCAGTCGTGTCCAACTCTTTGCGACCCCATGAATCACAGCACGCCAGGCCTCCCTGCCCATCACCAACTCCCAGAGTTCACTCAGACTCATGTCCATCTAGTCAGTGATGCCATCCAGCCATCTCATCCTCTGTTGTCCCCTTCTCCTCCTGCCTCCAATCCCTCCCAGCATCAGAGTCTTTTCCAATGAGTCAACTCTTCACATGAGGTGGCCAAAGTACTGGAGTTTCAGCTTCAGCATCATTCCTTCCAAAGAAA
The DNA here is from genome assembly GCA_006410635.1 of Cephalophus harveyi. Taxonomy (NCBI): domain Eukaryota; kingdom Metazoa; phylum Chordata; class Mammalia; order Artiodactyla; family Bovidae; genus Cephalophus; species Cephalophus harveyi. Next base: position 41,013 of record SJYT01075151.1, read on the forward strand.
TCCCAGGGCTGATCTCCTTCAGAATGGACTGGTTGGATCTCCTTGCAGTCCAAGGGACTCTCAAGAGTCTTCTCCAACACCACACTTCAAAAGCATCAATTCTTCGGCACTCAGCCTTCTTACAGTCCAACTCTCACATCCACACATGACCACAGGAAAAACCATAGCCTTGACTAGATGGACCTTAGTCGGCAAAGTAATGTCTCTGCTTTTGAATATGCTCTCTAGGTTGGTTATAACTTTTCTTCCAAGGAGTAAGCATCTTTTAAATTGGAATGAAAACTGACCTTTTCCAGTCCTGTGGCCACTGCTGAGTTTTCCAAATTTGCCGGCATATTGAGTGCAGCTTACGATTTATTAAATATTTTGTGTGCACTTTAACGCTCAGTTCAGTTCAGTCACTCAGTCATGTCCAACACTTTAAAAGGCTAGATTTTTTATAAGGCCATTCTTTACTGTGTCTCAATTAGTAATTATCCTTAAAATGACAGCTCTGTTAGTATGAATCCCTTGATAGTAAAGATTAATATGCCAGACATCTCACACTCTTCACAATCAATAAAATCTATATTTTAGATGTCGGATCAGTAACTTTCCATATAACCTCCACATTGATATCTGGCACAGACTGCCAAATCCCCATATAGTGTATTCCTGCAGTTGGAAGTTCTCACCACCTTAATTTTTTATATATATAAATTTTTTAATGTTAATTGGATGCTAATTACTTTACAATATTGTATTGGTTTTGCCAAACATCAACATGAATCCGGGGTATACACATGTTCCCTATCCTGAATCCCCCTCCGACCTCCCTCCCCGTACCATCCCTCTGTGTCATCCCAGTGCACCAGCCCCAAGCATCCTGTATCCTACATCAAACCTGGACTAGTGATTCATTTCTTATATGATATTATACATGTTTCAATGCCATTTTCCCAAATCATCCCACCCTCTCCCTCTCCCACAGAGTCCAAAAGACTGTTCTAGACATCTGTGTCTCTTTTGCTGTCTCACATACAGGGTTATCGTTACCATCTTTCTAAATTCCATATATATGCATTGGTGTACTGTATTGTTGTTTTTCTTTCTGGCTTACCTCACTCTGTACAATAGGCTCCAGTTTCATCCACCTCATTAGAACTGATTCAAATGTATTCTTTTTAATGGCTGATTAATACTCCATTGTGTATATGTACCACAGCTTTCTTATCCATTCATCTGCTGATGGACATCTAGGTTGCTTCCATGTCCTGGCTATTATGAACAGTGCTGTGATGAACATTGGGGTACATGTGTCTCTTTCCATTCTGGTTTCCTTGGTGTGTATGCCCAGCAGTGGGATTGCTGGGTCATAAGGTAGTTCTATTTGCAGTTTTTGAAGGAATCTCCACACTGTTCTCCATAGTGGCTGTACTAGTTTGCATTCCCACCAACAGTGTAAGAGGGTTGCCTTTTCTCCACACCCTCTCCAGCATTTATTGCTTGTAGACTTTTGGATAGCAGCCATTCTGACTGGCATGAAATGGTACCTCATTGTGGTTTTGATTTGCATTTCCCTGATAATGAGTGATGTTGAGCATCTTTTCATATGTTTGTTAGCTATCTGTATGTCTTCTTTGGAGAAATGTCTGTTTAGTTCTTTGGCCCATTTTTTGATTGGGTCATTTATTTTTCTGGACTTGAGCTGCAGGAGTTGCTTGTATATTTTTGAGATTAATCCTTTATCAGTTGGAAAAAAAGATCATTAATTCATTGCACAATAATCCCTCTATTTGTGCTGATGCAATTGAAACAAAGTTGAGATTCAATTTTATAGTTATTCTTTTAACTTCCTTAACATTTTATCTGTTAAAGTACAGTTTCAAAATAATTTTGTACAGCGCTTTTTTAATTTGGTATCCCTAGGCTTAGCTTTCAAGTAAACACTATGGTTTAGGTAACTATAAACAAGTAAAGCAAAATATGAAAAATGTAAGAAAATGTTATCCAGAAGACAATCAAATAATAATTCTATTCCATAAATAGATGCCAATCCACAGATTATTTTGAGAATATGTAATTCTAATGAATACATGATAAAAGTTATTTGACTTGTTTCACACTTTGTTTTCTTTACTGAAGTAGAATAATTAAGTGCTTGTCACAAACATTGCGTTTATTTCCTTATTTGTGCCATCTTGGAAAACTTGAGACTGAATTTTATAAACAAAATCAACCTGGCAAAAGTGGGACTCTCTTTTCTTAAAGCAGGTAAAAAGAAGAATGCAATACCCATATCATCTCTTAACTCAAATAGTTAGTTGTATTACCAGGGATGCATATACCCATCAGAGGCTAGCCTATATGACTTAACTGACATAAGAGAAAAACAAGAGAATATTAACTATTATAAGTGAACTAAAGACAGATGGAGGCATTAAAACTTTAAGAAGTAACTGAACATTGTTAATTCACATGATATTGATTATATCATGACTGGTCATACAGATTCCTTTTTGTATTATTAAATATGATGTGCAAGACTATAAAGTTATCAACAAAGTGCCTTTGAAGAAATCTGCCACTGCTCTAAAAAAGTAACTTAAGCAGAAAAGAGAATACCCCAGCTGAGTTCAGAATTTATCTGCCACTGTGTTTTAAGACAAAATACATGCATCTTCCCTCAAGTTCCACTGCCAGATGTAAAAGAAACAATAAAAATATTAATAAAGATAACACCAAAAAGGTTTATTTATTTCTCTACATTCAGTTCTATACAGAAAAGCCATTGTTTAGTTTCAAAGAAGTAGTTGGTTTTGTATCTTGCTGATGCTATAGGATTAAAAAAAAAAAGAGTAATTAGAAGTAATAATTCTATTTGGTTTTGTGTAGGTTTCCTAGGAAATAAAGTTCCAAATGTATGTATTATTAGATAACCAAGCAAAAGTTTTCAGCCATTAAGATGCATGGAATATCTAAATAATTGAATCATTTAATTGTGAACATACATAAAAAGATTAGTTATAGCTATATTTCTTGACTCAACAGTTCTCATTTGGCAAGTCCAATTAATAATTAACACATAGAGCACAACATTGAAAATCAACTATGATCAACTATACTTCAATAAAATAAAATAAAATTTTTAAATGAATACATATTGTATTACCCAATAGTGTTCACTCCTTGCCATTTTCTAAAAGACTTTGCTTTTAATTATATAGTCCCATTCAAAAACTGGGAAAATACTTGACATTAGAAAAATATCCCATATATAAATTTATAAGGCTTTCCCACTCGTATAAAGCACCTCAATATTCCTCACAGTAGAAGGGATGCCAAGTAGTTATTCTGTCTTTACTGAAAGATTTTTCTCTAAATGTTGGTATTTAAGAAACATGAGATTGGTTTTCATTTCAGGTGTGTGTGTGTGTGTGTGTGTGTGTGTGTGTGCACACTCAGTTGTACAGTCTTGTCAGACCCTTTTCACCCTCATGGACTGTAGTCCCCCAGGCTCCCCTGTCTATGGGATTGTCCAGGCAAGAATACTAGAGTGCATTGCCATTTTCTACTACAAGGGATATTCCCAACTCAGTTACCTTAAGTCAAACATCTGTAGGCCAAGTGAGGGAAGATGAAGTGGAACAAACTCTTAACAATCTGTTTTGCTTTGCCTTCAGTATGTTAATGCTAACAATTTACCTAATTTATGAAGTAACAGATGTCCAGAGAAATTAGGTGAGCTGTGTGAGATTTTCCATGTGATTTTTGTTATGGATGTTTCCATTATGGGGTAAGAATTCTTCCTGTATTCTTTCAGAAATTGAAAGCACTAGCCATTCAGCCCTGTCCAACTCTTTGCAATCCATGGACTATAGCCAGCCAGGCATCTCTCTCCATGGAATTCTCCAGGCAAGAATACTGGAGTGGCTTGCCATTCCCTTCTCCAGTGCATCTTTCTAACCCAGGAATCAAATCCAGGTCCCCTGAATTGCAGGCAGAATTTTTACCACTGAGTCATCAGGTAAATTTCGAAAACCAAAAGGTAGGCAATCATACACACATATACACACACATACACATAATGAATGATCCAAATGTTTTATAAGATATTTGGTAATAGTGTTTCATGTAATATCACTGTTTCCAAATGTTAAAGTAAATTGAAGTATCTGGATATATTTTATCAGTAAAATTGCTTATATTTTCCATTTTATATGCCATTGTTTTTTATGCTAAATAAACATTGTTTGTTCTTTTTACTTATGAAACTGAAAAGCCTCTTGATGAAAGTGAAAGTGGAGAGTGAAAAAGGTGGCTTAAAGCTCAACATTCAGAAAACAAAGATCATGGCATCCGGTCCCATCACTTCATGGGAAATAGATGGGGAAACAGTGGAAACAATGNGGGAGGAAAAATAAATAAATAATTAAAACCCACAGATTACGTGCCCAACAGTAACTCCCCCAGTGGAGAAGCGGCACAGATGCCTGCACACGCCACTAGCAAGTGGGGGCTGGGCAGGGAGGCACAGGCTGCATTGCTTAGAGTAAGGATCAGGCCTGAATGCCCCAAGGGCAATATGAGGGAACTAATTTGGGCCATGAAATTAGCCATGAAATTAGAAGACGCTTACTCCTTGGAAGAAAAGTTATGTCCAACCTAGAAAGCATTTTCAAAAGCAGAGACATTACTTTGCTGACTAAGGTCCGTCTAGTCAAGGCTATGGTTTTTCCTGTGGTCATGTATGGATGTGAGAGTTGGACTATGAAGAAGGCTGAGCACCAAAGAATTGATGCTTTTGAACTGTGGTTTGGAGAAGACTCTTGAGAGTCCCTTGGACTGCAAGGAGATCCAACCAGTCCATTCTGAAGGAGATCAGCCCTGGGATTTCTTTGGAAAGAATGATGCTAAAGCTGAAACTCCAGTACTTTGGGCACCTCATGCGAAGAGTTGACTCATTGGAAAAGACTCTGATGCTGGGAGGGATTGGGGGCAGGAGGAGAAGGGGATGACAGAGGATGAGATGGCTGGATGGCATCACTGACTCGATGGACGTGAGTCTGAGTGAACTCCGAGAGATGGTAATGAACAGGGAGGCCTGGAGTGCTGCGATTCATGGGGTCGCAAAGAGTCGGACATGACTGAGCGACTGAACTGAACTGAACTGAACTTGGGCTAGCAAACCAGAGTGTGGAATAGCTACCATGCAAAAAGCCCTAATCTAAGACACCACCAGGCCTGCTCACAGAACAAAGGACTGTACAGAGCTAGTCGGCTCCAGACCATCCCCCTCCAGTGACAGGCAGCCAGTGCTGGAAGGGGGCAATTGCAGCCCCACAGAGACATTATCTACCAAACTGCAAGCAGGCTTCTTTGCTAACTAAGACTTCTTGGGGTTCTGGACAGTTAACATCTGCCTGAGAAGATGCGCCAGTTGTACACCCAGAAAACCGAGTGGCAGGGATGGGGGACGCGATAAGTCACAGAGACCATGCTCGCCAAACACCTCATCACCTGAGCTGCTTGGACCTGGGAAGGGCACAAAATGCAGGCCCAACTGAGTCTGCGCCTCTGAGGACTTCCTGAGTGCCTGAACCTAAGCTGCTTAGAACTGGGAGGTGCATGCAGCCCAGGGGCAGCCTTGGACGGTTCCCAGTGGAGCAACATAGAGCCTGAGCAGTGTGGGCAGGGAGGGCACACGTGCCGTGAGTGGGGTCAGGCACAGTGTGGCTGAGACACTGCAAGCACACACCAGTGTTATTTGTTTGCAGCGTCCCTCCCTCCCCACAGTGCGACTGAACAAGTGAGCCTAAAAAAGTGTCCACCACCTTCCCCTTTGTGTCAGGACAGAAATCAGACACTGAAGAGACCAGCAAACAGAAGAAGCTAAAACAGAGGGAACTGCCTTGGAAGTGACAGGTGCAAAGGATTAAAACCCTGTAGTTAGTACCAAATACATAGAAAGGGGCCTATATATCTTGAGAAATATAAGCCTGACCAAGGAACTATCTGAAAATGAATTGACCCCACACTGCCCACAACAACACTAGAGAAAGTCCTAGATATATTTTTACTATTTTTACTATCATTCTTTATTTTTTTAATTTTAAATCCTCTATTACTCCTTATTTTTCATTTTTATAACCTACTATTACTTCACAAAAAAAAGACCCTATTTTTTTAAAGCAAACTTCATATATATGTCTTTTAAATAATTTTTGTGACTTTTTTTTCTTTAATATTTTATTTTTGAAAATCCAACCTCTACTCTAGATTTTTAATCTTTGCTTTTTGATATTTGTTATCAACTTTGTACATTTAAGAACCCAATCTTCAGTACCCATTTTCACTTGGGAGTGAGATTACTGGCTTGACTGCTCTCTCCCCCTTTGGACTCTCCTTTTTCTCCACCAGGTCGCGTCTATCTCCTCCCTCCCCCTTCTCTTCTCTACCCAACTCTGTGAATATCTTTGTTCCAGACGGTGGAGAACACTTAGGGAACTGATTATTGGCTGGATCTGTCTCTCTCCTTTTGAGTCCCCCTTTATCCACTTGGCCACCTCTGTCTCCTTCCTCCCTCTTCTCTTCTCTGTATAACTCTGTGAACATCTCTTGAGTGTTCCAGACTGTGGAGTGCACATAAGGAAGTGATTACTGGCTAGCTTGCTCTCTCCTCTTTTGATTCCACCTCATCTCATTTGGGTCACCTCTAACGCCCTTCTCCCTCCTCTCCATGTAACTCTGTGAACCTCTCTGGGAGTCCCTCAATGTGGAGAAACTTTTCATATTTAACCTAGATGTTTTATCAACTGTGCTGTATAGATGGAGAAACCTTGAGACTACTGTAAAAATAAGACTGGAAACCAGAAGCAGGAGGTTTAAGTCCAAACCCAAAGAACACCAGAGAACCCCTGACTCCAGGGAACATTAATTAACAGGAGCTTATCAAACACCTCCATACCTACACTGAAACCAAGCACCACCCAAAGGCCAACAAGTTCCAGAGCAAGACATACCATGCAAATTCTCCAGCAACACAGGAACACACCCCTGAGCTTCAATATACAGGCTGCCGAAAGTTACTCCCAAACCATTGACATTTCATAACTCATTACTGGACACTTCATTGCACTCCAGAGAGAAGAAATCCAGCTCCACTCACCAGAATACCAACACAAGCTTCCCTAACCAGGAAACCTTGACAAGCCACCAGTACAATCCCACCCACAGCGAGGAAACTCCATAATAAAGAGAACTCCACAAACTGCCAGAATACAGAAAGGCCACCCCAAACTCAGCAATATAAACAACAAGAAGAGACAGAGGAATACCCAGCAGGTAAAGGAACAGGGTAAATACCCACTAAACCAAACAAAAGATGAAGAGATAGGGAATCTACCTGATAAAGAATTCCGAATAATGATAGTGAAAATGATCTACAATCTTGAAATCAAAATGGAATAACAGATAAATAGCCTGGAGACAAGGATTGAGAAGATGCAAGAAAGGTCTAACAAGGACCTACAAGAAATAAAAAAGAGTCAATATATAATGAATAATGCAATAAATGAGATCAAAAACACTCTGGAGGCAACAAATAGTAGAATAATGGAGGCAGAAGATAGGATTAGTGAAGTAGAAGATAGAATGGTAGAAATAAATGAATCAGAGAGAGAAAAAGAAAAACGAATTAAAAGAAATGAGGACAATCTCAGAGACTTCCAGGACAATATTAAACGCCCCAACATTTGAATCATAGGAGTCCCAGAAGAAGAAGACAAAAAGAAAGACCATGAGAAAATATTTGAGGAGATAATACTTGAAAACCTCCCTACAATGGGGAAGGAAATAACCACCCGAGTCCAAGAAACCCAGAGATTCCCAAACAGGGTAAACCTAAGGTGAAACACCCCAAGACACATATTAATCAAATTAACAAAGATCAAACACAAAGAACAAATATTAAAAGCAGCAAGGGAAAAACAACAAATAACACACAAGGGGATTCCCATAAGGATAACAGCTGATCTTTCAATAGAAACTCTTCAAATAGAAACTGATCTTTCAATAGAAACTCTTCAGGCCAGGAGGGAATGGCAGGACATACTTAAAGTGATGAAAGAAAATAACCTACAGCCCAGATTACTGTACCCAGCAAGGATCTCATTCAAATATGAAGGAGAAATCAAAAGCTTTACAGACAAGCGAAAACTGAGAGAATTCAGCACCACCAAACCAGCTCTCCAACAAATGCTAAAGGATATTCTTTAGACAGGAAACACAAAAAGGGCGTATAAACCTGAACCCAAAACAATAAAGTAAATGGCAACGGGATCATACTTATCAATAATTACCTTAAACGTAAATGGGTTGAATGCCCCAACCAAAAGGCAAAGACTGGCTGAATGGATACAAAAACAAGACCCCTATATATGCTGCCTACAAGAGACCCACCTCAAAACAAGGGACACATACAGACTGAAAGTGAAGGGCTGGAAAAAGATATTCCATGCAAATAGAGACCAAAAGAAAGCAGGAGTAGCTATACTCATATCCGATAAAATAGACTTTAAAACAAAGGCTGTGAAAAGAGACAAAGAAGGCCACTACATAATGATCAAAGGATCAATCCAAGAAGAAGATATAACAATTATAAATATATATGCACCCAACATAGGAGCACCGCAATATGTAAGACAAATGCTAACAAGTATGAAAGGGGAAATTAACAATAACACAATAATAGTGGGAGACTTTAATACCCCACTCACATCTATGGACAGATCAACTAAACAGAAAATTAACAAAGAAACGCAAACTTTAAATGATACAATAGACCAATTAGACCTAATTGATATCTATAGGACATTTCACCCCAAAACAATGAATTTCACCTTTTTTTCAAGTGCTCACGGAACCTTCTCCAGGATAGATCACATCCTGGGCCATAAATCTAACCTTGATAAATTCAAAAAAATCGAAATCATTCCAAGTATCTTTTCTGACCATAATGCATTAAGATTAGATCTCAATTACAAGAGAAAAACTATTAAAAATTCCAACATATGGAGGCTGAACAACACGCTTCTGAATAACCAACAAATCACAGAAGAAATCAAAAAAGAAATCAAAATATGCATAGAAACGAATGAAAATGAAAACACAACAACCCAAAACCTGTGGGACACTATAAAAGCAGTCTTAAGAGGAAAGTTCATATCAATACAGGCATACCTCAAGAAACAAGAAAAAAGTCAAATAAATAACCTAACTCTACACCTAAAGCAACTAGAAAAGGAAGAAATGGAGAACCCCAGAGTTAGTAGAAGGAAAGAAATCTTAAAAATTAGGGCAGAAATAAATGCAAAAGAAACAAAAGAGACCATAGCAAAAATCAACAAAGCAAAAAGCTGGTTCTTTGAAAGGATAAATAAAATTGCCAAACCATTAGCCAGACTCATCAAGAAACAAAGAGAGAAAAATCAAATCAATAAAATTAGAAATGAAAATGGAGAGATCACAACAGACAACTCAGAAATACAAAGGATCATAAGAGACTACTATCAGCAATTATATGCCAATAAAATGGACAACGTGGAAGAAATGGACAAATTCTTAGAAAAGTACAACTTTCCAAAACTGAACCAAGAAGAAATAGAAAACCTTAACAGACCCATCACAAGCACGGAAATTGAAACTGTAATCAGAAATCTTCCAGCAAACAAAAGCCCAGGTCCAGACGGCTTCACAGCTGAATTCTACCAAAAATTTCGAGAAGAGCTAACACCTATCCTACTGAGACTCTTCCAGAAAATTTCAGAGGAAGGTAAACTTCCAAACTCATTCTATGAGGCCACCATCACCCTAATACCAAAACCTGACAAAGATGTCACCAAAAAAGAAAACTACAGGCCAATACCACTGATGAACATAGATGCAAAAATCCTTAACAAAATTCTAGCAATCAGAATCCAACAACACATTAAAAAGATCATACACCATGACCAAGTGGGCTTTATCCCAGGGATGCAAGGATTCTTCAATATCCACAAATCAATCAATGTAATTCACCACATTAACAAACTGAAAAATAAAAGCCATATGATTATCTCAATATATGCAGAGAAGGCCTTTGTCAAAATTCAACATCCATTTATGATACAAACTCTCCAGAAAGTAGGAATACAAGGAACATACCTCAACATAATAAAAGCTATATTTGACAAACCCACAGCAAACATTATCCTCAATGGTGAAAAACTGAAAGCATTTCCCCTAAAGTCAGGAGCAAGACAAGGGTGCCCACTTTCACCGCTACTATTCAACATAGTTCTGGAAGTTTTGGCCACAGCAATCAGGGCAGAAAAAGAAATAAAAGGAATCCAAATTGGAAAAGAAGAAGTAAAAATAGAAGATCATGTTATCTTCAAACAGTGAGAGTTATACTTCTTCTTTTCCAATTTGGATTCCTTTTATTTCTTTTTCTGCTCTGATAGTAAAGTTGCAGGATATAAAATCAACACACAGAAATCCCTTGTATTCCTATACGCTAATAATGAGAAAGTAGAAAGAGAAATTAAGGAAACAATTCCATTCACCATTGCAACGAAAAGAATAAATACTTAGGAATATATCTACCTAAAGAAACTAAAGACCTATATATAGAAAACTATAAAACACTGGTGAAAGAAATCAAAGAGGGCACTAATAGATGGAGAAATATACCATGTTCATGGATCAGAAGAATCAATATAGTGAAAATGAGTATACTACCCAAAGCAATCTATAGATTCAATGCAATCCCTATCAAGCTACCAGCGGTATTTTTCACAGAACTAGAACAAATAATTTCAAGATTTGTATGGAAATACAAAAAACCTCGAATAGCCAAAGCAATCTTGAGAAAGAAGAATGGAACTGGAGGAATCAACCTGCCTGACTTCAGGCTCTACTACAAAGCCACAGTCATCAAGACAGTATGGTACTGGCACAAAGACAGAAATATAGATCAATGGAACAAAATAGAAAGCCCAGAGATAAATCCACACACCTATGGACACCTTATCTTCGACAAAGGAGGCAAGAATATACAATGGAGTAAAGACAATCTCTTTAACAAGTGGTGCTGGGAAAACTGGTCAACCACTTGTAGAAGAATGAAACTAGATCACTTTCTAACACCACACACAAAAATAAACTCAAAATGGATTAAAGATCTAAACGTAAGACCAGAAACTATAAAACTCCTAGAGGAGAACATAGGTAAAACACTATCCGACATACATCACAGCAGGATCCTCTAAGACCCACTTCCCAGAATACTGGAAATAAAAGCAACAATAAACAAATGGGACCTAATTAAACTGAAAAGCTGCATAACAAAGGCAACTCTAAGCAAGGTGAAAAGACAGCCTTCAGAATCAGAGAAAATAATAGCAAATGAAGCAACTGACAAAGAATTAACCTCAAAAATATACAAGCAACTCCTGCAGCTCAATTCCAGAAAAATAAACGACCCAATCAAAAAATGGGCCAAAGAACTAAACAGACATTTCTCCAAAGAAGACATACAGATGGCTAACAAACACATGAAAAGATGCTCAACATCACTCATTATCAGAGAAATGCAAATCAAGACCACAATGAGGTACCATTTCACACCAGTCAGAATGGCTGCGATCCAAAAGTCTACAAGCAATAAATGCTGGAGAGGGTGTGGAGAAAAGGGAACCCTCTTACACTGCTGGTGGGAATGCAAACTAGTACAGCCACTATGGAGAACAGTGTGGAGATTCCTTAAAAAACTGCAAATAGAACTGCCTTATGACCCAGCAATCCCACTGCTGGGCATACACACCGAGGAAACCAGAATTGAAAGAGACACATGTACCCCAATGTTCATTGCAGCACTGTTTATAATAGCCAGGACATGGAAACAACCTAGATGTCCATCAGCAGATGAATGGATAAGAAAGCTGTGGTACATATACACAATGGAGTATTACTCAGCCATTAAAAAGAATTCATTTGAATCAGTTCTAATGAGATGGATGAAACTGGAACCTATTATACAGAGTGAAGTAAGCCAGAAAGAAAAACACCAATACAGTATACTGACACATATATATGGAATTTAGAAAGATGGTAATGAATACCCTGTATGTGAGGCAGCAAAAGAGACACAGATGTATAGAAAAGTCTTTTGGACTCTGTAGGAGAGGGAGAGGGTGGGGTGATTTCGGAGAATGGCACTGAAACATGTATAATATCATATAAGAAACAAATCACCAGTCCAGGTTTGATGCAGGATACAGGATGCTTGGGGCTGGTGCACTGGGATGACCCAGAGGGATGGTATGGGGAGGGAGGTGGGAGGGGGGTTCAGGATGGGGAATGCGTGTACACCCATGGCGGATTCATGTTGATGTATGGCAAAACCAATATAATATTGTAAAGTAGTTAGCCTCCAATTAAAATAAATAAATTTAAATTAAAAAAAGAAGAAGTATAAACTAAAGGAAGGACAGACTTCGTACTGAGTATTTTAAAAAGCTTTATCACATTCAAAAATAGTAATAAACATCCAAGGTCATAAAATCATGTTTGTTTTTTTTTCATGCAGAGCAAGAGTTGAATTGTTTTAAAAATAATTTCAAACTTAAAAGAAAAATGGCAAGAGGAGTACACGAGCCTTTTGTCTGGACTCAACCATACTTAACATTTTGCCACACTGCTCTTATGCTCTTATCATTCTTATAACTGAATATATATGTAAACTGTTCTGAACCATGAGAGTAAGTTGCCTACATCATCCTGCATTGCTCATTAGTACCAAGTATATGTTTATTAAATAATGATGTCCTCCTCACATGACCACAATCAAGTTAACCATATTTGTGAAATTTAAAACTGATACAATATGGTTGTCTAATCCATAGTCAGCATCCCAATTTCACCAGTTGTCCCAAATAATGCCCTTTATGGTGAATTTTTCTGGTTTTGTACCTTACCCAAAATTACATATTGCATTTAAATGTTATGTTTCTTAGTGCTCCTTTGATCTGTAATATTTCTTTGGCCTTTCTTTTTCTTCCACAACATGGACATTTTAAAGGTTATATGCCATTTCTTTTGTAGAATATACTCAATTTGGACTTGTCTGATGTTTTTGCATATCAGATTGAAGTTACACATTTTGGGTAGGAACAACCACTTACGTGATGTTTTGTCATTATTAATGCATACTTGATGTGGGTTTGAAAGTCATCACTTTTGGAACTCTTCATAGTAATAACTGATCTGGGCAACAATTATCAACAGAAACTAAGTATCGTCAATTAATCTATGACAAAGGAGGCAAGAGTACACAATGTTGGAAAGACAGATTCTTCAACAAATGGTGCTGGGAAAACTGAACAGCTACAGGTTAAAATAAATAAATAAATAAATTAGATCCTTCTTTAACACCACACACAAAAATAACCTCAAACTTGATTAAAGATCTAACTGTGAGCTTGGACACTCTAAAAATCCTAGAATAAAAGATAGGCAGAACACTCTCTGACATAAATCACATCATCTCTTTTGACCCATCTCCCAGAATAATGGAAATACAAACAAAACTAAACAAATGTGACGTACTTAAACTCAAAAGCTTTTTCAAGCAAAGGAATCAATAAACAAAATGAAAAAACAATCCATGATTGAGAGAAAATATTTGCAAATGATATGGCTGAAAATGGATTAGTCTCCAAAATTTACAAACAGCTCATGATGCTTAACATCAAAACAAACAACTCAAGCAACAAATGGGCAGAAGACTTACAAAACATTTCTCCAAAGAAGACATGCAGATCGCCAAGAGGCACATGACAAGATGTACAACGTCACTAATTATTAGAGAACTGCAAATCAAAATTACAATGAGGTGTCACCTCATACCACCCAGAATAGCTATCATCAAAAGAAATCCACAAACAATAAATGCTGGAGAGGGTGTGGAGAGAAAAGAACCCTCCTACACTGTTGGTGGAAACGTAACTTGGTACAGCCACAATGGAGAACAGTATGGAAGTTCCTTAAAAAACTAAAACTATAGCTACTATTAGTTCAGTTCAGTTGCTTAGTAGTGTCCAACTCTTTGCAACCCCATGAATCACAGCATGCCAGGCCTCCCTGTCCATCACCAACTCCCGGAGTTCACTCACACTCACGTCCATCGAGTCAGTGATGCCATCCAACCATCTCATCCTCGGTCGTCCCCTTCTCCCGCCCCCAATCCCTCCCAGCATCAGGGTCTTTTCCAATGAGTCAACTCTTCGCGTGAGGTGGCCAAAGTACTGGAGTTTCAGCTTTAGCATCAGTCCTTCCAAAGAACACCCAGGACTGATCTCCTTTAGGATGGACTGGTTGGATCTCCTTGCAGTCCAAGGGACTTTCAAGAGTCTTCTCCAACACCACAGTTCAACAGCATCAATTCTTCAGAGCTCAGCTTTCTTCACAGTCCAACTCTCACATCCATAGATGTGATGACCACTGGAAAAACCATAGCCTTGACTAGACAGACCTTAGTCAGCAAAGTAATATCTCTGCTTTTTAACATATGACCCTGCAATCCCACTTCTGGTCATATATCTGGAGATAAACATGATTCAAAAGGACACTTGCTTCCCAATGTTCACTGCAGCACTGTTTAGATAGCTAAGATATGTAAGCAACCTAAATGTCCATAGACAGAGGAGTGGATAAAGAAGATGTGAAACATTTTTACAATGGAATATTATTCAGTCATTTTAAAAAATTAAATAATGCCATTTGTGGCAACATGGATGCACTAGAGAGTGTCATACTGAGTGAAATAAGTCAGACAGAGGAGAAATAGTGTATGACATCCCTTATATATGGAATCTAAAAAGAAATGATACAAATGAACTTATTTACAAAACAGAAAGAGACTCACAGACTTAGAGGATGAATTTATGACTGCCTGTACACACTGATTTATTTTAAAAGGATAACCAACAAGGACCTACTGTATAGCACATAGAACTCTGCTCAATGTCATGTGGCAGCCTGGATGGGAGGGGACTTAGGGGAAGAATGGATACATGTGTATATATGACTTAATCCCTTTGCTTTTCACCTGAAACTATCACAACCTTTTGTTAATTGGTTATATACCCTAGCACAAAATAAAAAGATTTTTAAAAAAAGCCTAATGAGGAACAGAATATTTATGTAGTCTCCAAGCATCTCCATAAGAATACTGATTAATTACAAAAGGATAAATAGCAGCTTTGCAATGAGAAAGCTGGTGGATACTATCTTAACAAAGTGATCAAAATCATGTATTCTTAAAGATAATTGAGTACATAGGAGATTCCTTGAAATGTTTCTTGTTTTATTTTCCATCACCTACATAGAAAACTATATACAAAAATGAAAACTAACAAGGTGTAGTGAGACAAAATATAGCAGCAAAGAAATAACACTTTCCTTTCACTTAAATCCTAAGCAAATGGATCTTATAAGGTGAGATATTTCTATGTTGAGTTTCTGGACTAACTAAAAAATCAGTACCCAAAATCCTGCCTGAGAGATTAATCAATGAGAAACAGTGTGAATATGACTCCTGAATTATTCACATATAATACTAATTCTAGCCACAGTGGAGGTATGGGGAGGGGGGGTTGCAGATAAGATGTGACAATCAGAAACTATTAGGTTTCTGAGCAAAAGATTTAAAGAGAACTGAAAATTGAATTATTCTATGATCCAGGAATCCCACTCCTAGGCATACATTCAGACAAAACTGTAATTCAAAAATATACACACACCCCTGTGTTCAGAGCAGCACTATTCACAGTAGCCAAGTAATGGAAACAACCTAAATGCCCTTCCTCAGATGAGTAGATTAAAAAGGTGTGGTACATATATTCAATGGGATACTTGATGCCATTCAGTTGCTAAGTCATGTCCAACTCTTTGTGAGCCCATGGACTGCAGGATGCTAAGCTCCTCTGCCCTTCACTCTCCCAGAGTTTGCTCAAATTCACATCCATTGACTCAGTGATGGTATCTAACCATCTCATCCTCTGCCACCCCCTTCTCTTTTTGCCTTCAATCTTTACCAGCATCAGGGTCTTTTCCAATGAGTTGGCTCTTTTCATCAGGTGGCCAAAGTACTGGAGTTTCAGCTTCAGCATCAGTCCTTCCAGTGAATATTCAGGATGGGTTCCCTTTAGTACTGACTGATTTGATCTCCTTGCAGTCCAAGGGACTCTCAAGAGTCTTCTCCAGCACCACAGTTCAAAAGCATCAATTCTTCAGCACTCAGCCTCCTTTATGGTCCAACTCTCACATCCATACATGACTACTGGAAAAACCATAGCCTTGACAAGACGGACCTTTGTGAGTAAAGTAATATCTCTGCTTTTTAATATGCTGTCTAGGTTGGTCATAGCATTTCTTCCAAGGAGTAAGCGTTTTTTAATTTCATGGCTGCAATCACCATCTGCAGTGATTTTGGAGCCCAAGAAAATAAAATCTGTCACTGCTTCTAATTTTTCCCCTTCTAATTGCCATGAAGTGATGAGATTGGATGCCATGATCTTAGTTTTTTGAACGTTGAGTTTTAAGCCAGCCTTTTCACTCTTCCTCTTTCACCGTCATCAAGAGGCTCTTTAGTTCCTCTTCACTTTCTGCCATTAGAGTGGTATCATCTGTGTATCTGAGGTTGTTGCTATTTCTCCTGGCAATCTGGATTCCAGCTTGTGATTCATCCAGCAGGGCATTTCACATGTTGTACTCTGCATAGGCGTTAAATAAGCAGGGTGACAATGGAATACTACTCAGCCATTACAACATGAAAAAATGCCTTTGCAGCAACATGGATACAACTAGAGATGATCACACTAAATGATGTCAGAAAAAGAAAGACAAATATCATATGATATCATTTATATGTGTAATCTAAAATATGGCACAAATGAATGTATCAATGAAACAGAAACAGAATTGCAAAGAGACTTGTGGTTACCGGGGGGAGGGGGATGGGAGAAGGATGGAGTAGGAGGATGGGGTTAGCAGGTACAAGCTTCTATATATGGAATGGATAAACAAGGTCCTACTGTATAGCACAGAGAACTATATTTAATATCCTATGATAAACCATAATGGAAAAGAACATTTAAAATGTGTGTGTGTGTATATATATATACACATACACACACACACATAACTGAATCACTTTGCTATACAGGAGACACACATTAACACAACATTGTAAGTCAACTATACTTCAGTAAAAACTATTAAAACTAAAAAAAAAAAAAAAAAGTAGAACAAAGACATCCAGAAGACCTGTAAGTAAAGGCTACAGTTACAAAATCTAGAGTTGAAAAGTACATAGAAAGATCTCCTGGTAGTATTCCATTTGTATCCATAAAAACAGAAACAGCACACCACTGTTCAACAAATTAAATGCCTTTTATAAGTCAGACAATGGAACGGCCTTAGAAATCCAAATACCAGTAAAATATAAACCTGTCTCCTGGATTTTATTCTACAATGTGGAGTGTAGACTAGGGGCACTTTTAAGGCAATATTTTATTAGAGGTTCTATAATGAGAAAAAGTAGTGTCCAAAGTGATAGAGTATCCCAAAAGTCCACAGGGTGTTGGTAATGGGTCATCTAGACACATTCATAGGAGTTTGATGTGGTTAGTGAATTACTTTTCTTGACTTTTCTCAAGCAATTATTATAAGGCATTGTCCTAATCAATCAACATGTATTAACACCTATAATTCTCATAGCAACCTAGGTGGCAGATACTATTATTATCTATTTTGCAGGCAAAAATGCTAGAGGCCAAAGGCAGGATAAAATGGGTGTTGTATGTAAAGTTTTAATCAGAAGCCAAACTAAAGGAAGATCCATGTTTCATGCTAAGAAGTTGAAATTTACCCTGCAGTCTGTGAGGTGTTATAGATTTTTCAGAAGTGTCATGCTGAGAGTTGCATTTTAGAAGTTTATTTTGGTAGCTGTGTGAGTGGTGAAGTGGAGCTGGATAAGACTGGGAAGAGAGGAGGCAACTGGGAGAGAAAGGAGCCAGTGAGGAGAAAATACGACAGGTCTAACAAGGCCGGGTGAGGACATGAACCACTGGAGAAGGGAGCTGGACACACATCCAAGTGTGTCAGTGGGATTGGTGATTGGTTGGATGTAGGTTAGAGCTTGGGTTTGAGTTAGGTGGTAGGATTAGGTTAGAGTTAGGTGGCAGAATTAGGGTTAGGTGGCAGGGTTAGGGTTAGGTGGCAGTCACAGTGGCTCCCTGGGTCTGGCTGAATCTAACAGATGGTTTCTAGCTCAGATTCAAATTGTTGTTTTAGTGCCCATCCATCCATTAGCCTGGATTCATGTCTGACCACCAACACCATCATGAACCAGACTTCAGTTACGAGGGGCACTAGGTGAAGATTTAGACCTTTCTGGGCAAATAACTGCTTCTGATAGGAAGGAACACTCAAAGCACATAATTAAAAGTGGATGTGCACCTAAAATTAACACAACGCTGTAAATCTACTGCACTCCAATATACAATAAAAAATAAAATTAAAAATAACGTGAGTGTGGATTTGTCAGGTCAATAACATAACCTTATTGGGGGAGCACACATAGATCAGGAACTTCAAGGAAAGATGAGGAGATGATTCTCCTTGGGTCATACGCTCTGCATGTCTTAGAAGCCTTTTGCCCAGAATATTCTTTCAAAGAAGTTTCTACAGTGAAAATCCTTGAAAGACAGAGACTACATCTCCCTCCAGAGAAAGAAATGTGCTTGGAGCCTTGAAGCTAGTCTTCCTCAGAGGAAAGTGCTAATCTGTTCCCTCTCTCTCCTCCCCTCCCACTGGGTCCATACGTCTGTTCTCATGTCTGTTTCTCCATTGCTGCCCTGAAAATAAATTCATCAGTACCATCTTTCTAGATTCCATTTATACACATTAGTACACGATATTTATCTTTCTCTTTCTGACTTACTTCAGTCTGTATAATAAGCTCTAGGTTCGTCCACCTCATTCAGTTCAGTCGCTCAGTCATGTCCAACTCTTTGCAACCCCATGGACTGCAGCACACTAGGCCTCCCTGTCCATAGCCAACCCCCAGAGTTTACTCAAACTCATGTCCATTGAGTCAGTGATGCCATCCAACCATCTCATCCTTTGTCGTCCCCTTCTCCTCCTGCCTTCAATCTTTCCCAGCATCAGGGTCTTTTCCAATGAGTCAGATCTTCACATCAGGTGCCCAAACTGACTCAAATGCATTCCTTTTTATGGCTGAGTAGTATTCCATTATATGCATCCCTGCATTGAAAAGCAAAGTCCTAACCATTTGACCTCCAGGAAAGTCCCACTTCACAGTGCTTGATAAAAAGCCACAGAGATTTCTAACTGTGATTTACTTAATACAAAAGAACAACTAAATTGAGCTAATTGTAATTGTTTTTATCTCCTCGAATATTGTATCCCCATTCTCAGCTCAGAACCATGCCTAAGATTTAAATGAACTCACTCTCTTGGTGACTGACTTGCATTTTCATAATTTTTGAAGAGAAGTGTTAATGATGAGTGAATTTGACCTGCTAGAAATCCTCACAGGAAACAGGAGACGGTGGCCGTGCTCAGATGTCTATTTTAGGACTCCCTGGGAGAGGCTTTTTCCTTTTGTAAAGAAGCAAATCCCAGAGGGTCTGACAATGACTTAAAAGGTGCAAAAATAACTTACTTTGAGATTAAATGTACAGCGGCTGTTGTCTGAGATGAAATTCCTCTGCATTTCAGCTAATACAAATAGCTACTGAGCACCGAAACCCGCTGTTGGGTTTCTGAATCATGTTATAGGTATAACAAGGTGATGGGGACTGAGTGGGCCCTTTGAGTGTCTGAAACATTAATAAGCTGATTTTGGGGTTTTTTTTTTATATTATTTAGACACTCAGTTGTACCCAACTGTTTGTGACCACATGGACTGCAAAAAGCCAGACATTTAGAAGTTTTGGGGTTTATGAGTTAAGGGCTCTATTTTTGAAGCTAGCAGACCTCTTATTTGGGGTAATCCACACCAATGGGCTTTTAACTGTACACGTGAGAAAAAGATTTCTGAAATCTAGACATTTGAGAACGGTAGATCCAAGAACCTACACTGTTCTGAGAAATAATGTGAAACTTGACTTTTATAGTGGTAAGAGTACATCTCTATAGTTTAAGTTTTTAAATAATTAATGAAATATATTTTTTATTTTTTGAATTTTTATTTTTACTTTATTTTACTTTACAATACTGTATTGGTTTTGCCATACATTGACATGAATCCACCACGGGTGTACATGTGTTCCCAATCCTGAACCCTCCTCCTACCTCCCTCCGCATATCATCTCTCTGGATCATCCCCGTGCTCCAGCCCCAAGCATCCTGTATCCTGCATCGAACATAGACTGGCAATTCATTTCCTACATGATAGTATACATGTTTCAATGAAATTTACTTTTAAAGCAGTTTTAGGTTCATAGAAAATTGAAAGGAGGTACAAAGTTCCCTTGTACCCACTCACTCCCCCAGTACACAGTTTCCCCTATTATTAACATCTCACATTAGTATGCACATTTATTACAAATGATGAGCAAACTTTAGGTGAAGTCGCTCAGTCGTGTCCGACTCTTTGCGACCCCGTGGACTGTAACCTACTAGGTTTCTCTGTCCATGGGATTCTCCAGGCAAGAATACTGGAGTGGATTGCCATTTCCTTCTCCAGGGAGCAAACTTTGGTAGATTATTAACTGAAGTCCACAATTTACATCAGGTTCACTCTTCCCATTTTACATGGTAAGGGTTTTGACAAATGTATGATGACATGTTTCTATGGTCATAGTGTTGAAGATAGAAGTTTCACTGCCCTAAATATCCCAAGACCTCTTCATCTCTCAGTCTTTCCCTTCAGCCTTTCAGGAACCACTGATCTTTTTACCATCTCCATATTTTTGCCTTTTCCAGAATGTCTTACAGTTGGTATCATACACTACGTCGCTTTTTCTGATTGGCTTCTTTTACTCGGCAATATCCATTTAAGTTTCCTCTATAGCTTTCATTTTCTTCATAGCTCATTTTTAATCATTGAATCATATTCCATCTTCTGCATGTTCCACAGTTGGTGTATTCACCTACTGAAAGATATTTTAGTTTCTTCCGAGTTTTGGCAGTTCTGAATAAAGTTGCAAGTTTGTGTGCAGTCACAAATTTTCAATTCATTTGATTAAATATCAAGGAGCATGATTTCTGAAGCATATGGTAAGCGTATGCTTAGCTTTGTAAGAAATTGCTATATATCTTCCAAGGTGGCTGTATATTTTGCATTCCCACAAGACAGATTTTTTTAGGTATCAATTTAGACCATCTTATATCTACAGTTTATTGCTTTTCATTTGTGTGTGTGTGTTTCAAGTCTTAGGAGCAGAGACTAAGCCAGCTGAAGTGGTATTGTGGCAGGAGAATAATGCCCCCCCCCACAACGATTTCTGTGCCAATATCTATGAATATGCTGTGTTACATGGTGAGGAATTAAAGTTGCTAAGCAGCTGACCTTAAAATAAGAAGATCATCCTAAACTCTCCAGGTGAGATCAGCATAACCACAGGAGTCCTTTAAATGAGGAAAGAGGCAGAAGAACCCTTGAGATGTAACGTGAGGAGAAAAGGAATGCAAACACCTTGTGCTATGCTGTGCTTAGTCGCTCAGTCATGTATGACTCTTTGTGACCCCATGGACTGTGTCAGGCTCCTCTGTCCATGGGGATTCTCCAGACAAGAATACTGCAGTGGGTTGCCATGCCCTCCTCCAGGGGATCTTCCCAACCCAGGGACTGAACCATCTCCCGCATTGCAGGCAGATTCTTTACCATCTGAGCCACCAGGGAAGCCCCACAAACAACTTGTAGAAGTCAGAAAAGGAACCTGCCAACACCTTAAGTTCGGCCTCAGGATCCATTTTAAACTTCTGAACTCTAGAACTTTTTATAAATTTGTATTGTTTTAAACCAAAGTGTGGCAATTTATTATACCAGTTACAGGGAATTACTACTGATGTGTAGCTTCACCATCTCTAACTAGGATAAAGATTTTAAAAAGGGACAAGACTGCTTATGGTCCACATGTATTAATAATCCTAAGATTGAATGATCCAAGATTGAAAACATATGCCTATACAAAAACTGGTACACAGATGTTCACAGCAGCATCATTCTTGATAACTGAAGAGTGGGAACAACCTAAATGTCCATTATCCATTTTGTTTAATGAATAAAGTGTGATACATCTATACAATAGAATACTATTCATCCATAAAAAGAAAGGAAGTACTGATACCTGCTACTACATGCATGAACCCAAAGACATTATGTTAAAGAGGTCAGTCACAAGAGACCACATAGGTTGGAGTCTCATTCATTTGAAACGTTGAAAAGACACTCCATACAGGCAGAAAGTAGATTAGTTGTTACCAAAAGCTGAGAGCAGGGGCCAGAAGAAGGGAATAACTGCTAATGGGAACATGATTCCATTGGGGGGACAGTAATAATGTTCTAAAATTAGATAGTACCAATGGTTGCACAACTCTGTGAATATACTGTGTGTGTGTGTGTGTGTGTGTGTTAAGTTGCTTCAATTGTGTCCAACTCTGTGCAACCCTATAAACTGTAGCCCACCAGGCTCCTCTGTCCCCAGGATCCTCCAAGCAAGAATACTGGAGTGGATTGCCATTCCCTTCTCCAGGGGATCTTCCCAACCCAGGGATCGAACCGGTGTGTCATATGTCTAACCTGCACTGGGAGGCAGGTTCTTTACCACTAGCGCCACCTGGGAAGCCCCAGGTGAATATACTAAAAAGCACTAAATTATATATGCTAAAATACTGAAGGTTAAGGTATGTGAATTACATTCAACTGTATCCTAAGAAAGTTGTTATTAATAAAAATATGAGGCCATTTCGTGGACACCAGGTGTGCGAGAGCATCCGGGAACGCCAGGCGGGAGGGGACCAGGAAGACCTGGCCTAGGTTCTGTGGATTTGAACCTCCGCATTTCTAACCCAAGATCTCGAAATGCATCATGATTCCTGTCCATTGGACTGTAAAGTTTATGTAGGTAATCTTGGAAACAATGGTAACAAGACTAAATTGGAACGAGCTTTTGGCTATTATGGACCACTCCAAAGTGTGAGGGTTGCTAGAAACCCTCCCGGCTTTGCTTTTGTTGAATTTGAAGATCCCCGAGACGCAGCTGATGCTGTCCGATGGGAGAACACTCTGTAGCTGCCGAGTAAGAGTGGAACTATCGAATGGTGAAAAGAAAAGTCGTAATCGTGGCCCACCTCCTTCTTGGGATCGTCGCCCTCGAGATGATTATCGGAGTAGGAGTCCTCCACCTCGACGCAGATCTCCAAGACGGAGAAGCTTCTCCCGCAGCTGGAGCACGTCCCTTTCTAGAGATAGGAGAAGAGAGAGAGAAATCACAAGCCATCCTGATCTTTCTCTAGGTCTAGTAGCCGATCTAGGTCAAATGAAAGGAAATAGAAGACCAGTTTGCAACAGGAGTGGTGTACAGGCAATAACTTCATTTGACAGAAGTATGTACAGAAAATTCAAGTTTTGTTTGAGACTTAATAAGCTTGATACATTTTTAAAATGTTTTAGTTGTTCACATTTGTTTGCTGGAACAGTGACACAAAGGTGTAATTCTCTATGGTTTGAAATGGATCATATGAGGCATGTAATATCAAGAATTGTTACTTTACAATGTTCCCTTAAGCAAAATTTAATTTGCTTTGAATTTTAGTCTTGCATAGGCTGATAATAAACCTCTTTAACTCCTGCCCAGCTAAAGTCAATGTTTAACATTATGGAAATAAAAACTGGCAAAAATTGGAAGATTTTTTTCAACATAGCTGGGATATGGTATGCAGCTGTAGTTAAGCAGTTTTTAAAAGCTGCTGTGAACTCAAAAGCCAGCTGGAAAAATTAAAGCTGCACCCTTAAACTAGATTAGAGGTTTAAAAATCCCACTAGTCTTCACACTGGACAAAAGGTTGTCCACTTGGTGTAGAATCTAAGAAGTTTCAAGGAAGTTAGTTTACCTTTGCTTTAGGTTGTAAGTTCCTTCTGTGATTGCTGTATATGAATACATAGCTCTTTGTAACGTTCTTTATTTGGAAATATGAGACTATTCAAGATAACAAATGTCCTGCCAGTTTAAGGGTACATTGTAGAACTGAACTGAGTTACTGTGCAAGATTCTTTTTTCATGCTGTCATTTGTAATATGTTTTGTGAGAATCCTTGGGATTAAAGTTTTGGTTACAAAATAAATAAATAAAAATATGAAATAATCCACATTTGGGGACATGTACTGGTGATCAGTTATTGAGTTCTGATGTGAATTTTGGAGATACAATTTTCCCTGGGAGAAATGAATAATGGTATTTCCCTTTTGACCATTTGGGAGGCTGAGATTTTTCTAATAAATTGAACCTAAATTTCCTATTTTACAAAAGGCAACAAGAATACCAATTACACAAATGCACACTCACATACTAGAGGAAAGAACTGTCACAAACTCTCCAGAAGGTGAATAATACAGGACCCAAACAAACACTTCCCAACACAAATGGGCCTTAACCTCAGACACACATCAGAACCAGCTGGCAAAAATGCCCAAATAGCACTTCGAGATCAAAAGAGAAGGTAGCTGGGTGCACACCGGTGGACTTACTGGATCTTGGAGCTCATCAGCTCGTCCAAAGACATCTTTCCGTTCCACCAAGGCAAAGCGTACCTTGGTCACCAGTGCCAAGCAGGGGAGAAACAGCGAGGATCCCAAAACGAATGGTTTTAGAAGCTGCTAGGAACACCCTCTCAAACCCCTCCAGGGCCAGCAAGCCACAAGCAGCGGCTGATTGCAGCCATCCTGACAGCTCCGCTCAGAAAGCCCTGGAAGCCAGATATCGCGAGAGCGCAGCCTCACGCTGGCGCCAAAATCTGTTAGCAAAGGTGAGTCCAGCTGCTCACAGTTCAAAAGTCCGCAAAGACGCGAGGCTGGTGGAGAGGCAAGTTTGCTTTATTCTGAAGACTGGCACCTGGAGGGCGGGAGTGGAATGGGTAGGATGGACTCCTGTCCAAAGGCTGACTCCCCTCCCACTGACAATCAGTGGGCAAGAGATGTTTTAGATGGAGGCAAGGAAGGGGTCCATGCAGAAACAGCACAGTCGGCTCTGATGCTCATGTTGAAATTGGTCGTGCAGTGGTCTGATCAGTGTTATTTGATTGTCTCATCATCAGTTCCAGGGTCCGTTTGTTCCATTTTTTGAGGCCAGTTCTTGGAATTGTGGTAGCTTATGTCATGACTATAGTCTGATCATCATGAGGTTAACTTTTTCAACCTGATGGGAGTTTCTGTGTCTAGAAGACAGCTCCCAGCATATAGCTCAGAGTATTATTGATAGCCCTTGAGAAGAAACTAAAGATCTTTGATTTTGTTTAATGACAGAACTATTACGGTTTGGTCTAGTTTGACTGTTTTCCTTTGTTTCGCTAATTAAACGTATTGTTTGGCTAAAGTTTTTCCACAGACAAGGGCAAGCTGAGAACATGGCAGGCAAGGATCTTAGGATCCTGCTCCATTTCACTTGTATGTTAGTTAGGTAAAAACTCTTGCACAGTAGAGTTATGCACAGATCTAGAAGTAAATGCCTTTCAGACTGAGTGATCCACAGAAGAAGGATTGAAACTTTCTCTTCCCAACTCTGGAAAGAAGTTACAATTTAGGACATTTTCCAGTGATACTGTGACACTACAAATTGTAATTGACTTTCAGATAACAGATTTCAGCTTTTTAATGCCCCCCAGGCATGTGATCATACATTAATACACACTTTGTGGAATCTGATTACTTAATTAAAACCTAGAGTTCTGTGATAGTCAAAAACTTCTGAATTTTTTCTCTGGCAAAAACGTCATAATATGGCATGAGCCATATGATTTCATGATAATCAGTTCAGGACTGCAAATGTTATTAATGCATTTTTATGGTTGCTTTTAACACATAATTAAGTACTATGACTGATACTCAAGTAAATTTCCAACAAAGATTGACTGATTGATTGATGCATCCTCTGAGATTATAGTAGCAAATTCAAGAAGAAAAATTTTTGAGAAAAAAGTGGAATAATCTAATGAAAGTGATAAAATTAAGTTACACTGAAAAATACAAAGCCTCTGCATTAATTTTTGTTTTGTGTGTATCTGTCTTTTTCTGCTTTTGATGTGAAACCACCCTAACTTGCATCCAGAGGGTCTAATACAGCTTATTAAAATTTCCCTTTTCTGGTAGAAGATCTGAGCTTCTATTGCCCTCTTAGCAAGGTTGCTTTTTCAGAACTGGGCTCCCACTCAAATATTTATACATGTCATTGTTAATGGTGCCTCATCTTTATAGGAAAGGAAGGCACCATGGTCAGCTGGCAGAAGTTCGTGCATCTCTTTAACAGCATAGAATTGTTGCAAGGAAGGGATTTCTCGCCATTGACATCATTGCTCAGTGCATCCTGCATCTAAACAGGGCCACACGACCGACTTCTGACTAATGGAAGGTGCATGGAAGACAGGTGTATCCCTTCCAGATTTGGCTCATCCTTCATACTCTCTGACCCCTCATCTGCTAACTTAGGACCTTTTGGAAACCATGGATAGAAGATAGCAGATCCTCTGTCATCCTAGTTTCTGAATCACTCTGTGGAGCAGAGAACCCCCTCCCTTTTCCTGCATTGTGGACTTTACAGAAACCAGAAATACATGTTTGTTGGCTTAACCCATTGAGGTTTGGAGTTTATTCATTACAGCAGCAAGTATTCCCTTAAGAAATACTAAGGTTCACTATCATACATTGAAGTCTGAGAAGAATATCTGGCACCTGGGAGACCCTTTAGAGGGACAAAGAAAAGTGCCATGCAAGAACAATTCCTTTGTCTTCTGAGAAAGTCATTTTCTTTCCTCTCAATCAACCAGAACTCAAATCCTCCCTACATTATTCCCTTAAAAAAAAAAAATCTTTTATACCAGGTGTCCTCAAACTTTTTTATGTAAAGGGCAGATAGTAAATAGTTCAGGCTGTGTGGGCCACATAATCTCTGTCCCAACTACTCAACTCTGTCCTGGCCATAAACAGTCTTAAATAAATAAGTATGGCTGGGTTCTAATAAGACATCATTTTCAAAGATAATCTGTAGGCTGGATTTGGTTCATGGGCTGCAGTGTACCAAGACTGATCTTATACATTCATCATTTTCTATGATTAGATTGAACTTTTCCCCAAACATTTATCAATTCTTCAATTTTCCTATTTTGGAGCCTCAATATGGATATGTAAGGACAAGTAGATACTCTATTGGGATATTTTATGACTATTGGAATTTAGGCATATGCAGAAAAAAACTGGTGAAAGGGAACTTTGGATTTAGAAAATGTTTTCTAAGAAGGAAAGGAAGAAAAAAATGATTCCTGACATGGAGTGGAGGATGCACTAACATAAGGAGAGAACAAAATCAACATTGGATAATTAATAGGCAATAAAGTGAAGACATTTGCTGCATTTATTCATCCACTGAACATATTTGTCTCTTTGCTCCAGACCTAGGGATTATAATGTGAAAAAGACAAACGAGGTACCATTTCAGAAATGACGGTGTAATTGGGGAGATACACATTTAACAAATAATTACTACAAAGGGTGAAGAATGTAGGGACCTGGTGGTTACAGGGTAAAAACCAGAGCCTAACTAGGAAGAAGGGATTGTGAGAGTGAAAAGACACTGGAAAGTGATGGCAGTGAGAGGAAACTGGCAGATGGCTTTGGAGTCTGGAGAAGACCGTTGAACACAAAGGTACATAACTTTGAAAGGCCAGTGGCAGATCTTGAGGCAGGGAATGACAGTCAAAAGATTGGGAGGTTTTTAAGAATATTTGAAAAAATTTCAATGAGCCGTCAGATTAACTAAGAGGGTGAGGTGGGGAATGGATGGATGGAGGGTGGAGAGCAGCAAAGGGTGGAAATGGCTGTAACGGGGTAGCAATTTTAAAATGAGGAGTTTGGTTGTGTTTAGAAGAGGAAAGACCTCTCTAGGTAATGCAGTTTGAGCTACACAATGAACTTGTGTCAATGTCTAGGACCCTCCAGATAAGAAGGTGTAAGGTCACAAGGTTAAGATAAAAGCCTGAAGAAAAATCGTCTGTTACTAGAGAAACAGCAATAATAACAGGAATGCTCTGTTGGAGGTTTGTGTGAGCTCACTACTGCTACTGCTACTGCTAAGTCACTTCAGTCGTGTCCGACTCTGTGTAACTCCGTAGACGGCAGCGCACCAGACTCCCCGACCCTGGGATTCTCCAGGCAAGAATACTGGAGTGGGTTGCCATTTCCTTCTCCAATGCATGAAAGTGAAAAGTGAAAGGGAAGTCACTGAGTCGTGTCCAACTCTCAGCGACCCCATGGACTGCAGCACACCAGGCTCCGCCGTCCATAGGATTTTCCAGGCAAGGGTACTGGAGTGGGCTGCCATTGCCTTCTCCGGTGAACTCACTAACAAGTATCCAAAAGATCCGTAAGGAGTCCCCTTGTCTGGGGCACGGGATGCAGAACAGAGTGACTGAGTAGAGCCAGGGCCAGAGACACAGGTTGGAGCCAGATGGCAGGAGGCTTTGAATGCCTGGGTCAGAGGCAATATCGGCAGGAATAACTGTGGGGTCCTGAGTAGCCAGAGCAGGATGTGAGCCGACAGGTTTTAGAAAACTAAGAAGAATTAGAGAGGAATAGCCTCGAGGCAAGGAAAACAGGTAAGAGACTCCATGAATAAGAGACTCCATGAATAGTCCAGGTAAGGAAGAGCTGGGAGAGAAGATGAACAGGGTTACATTGCATTGTGAAACTGCTTCCCTTCTCCACAAACTCCTCAAAGTTAAATGCGGCATCTGTTCAGCTGCCTGTGGCCCCATTTTTTACTAGATGAGAAACAGCACTGTATTCACCAGCTGCTGACAATGTCTTTCCTTGTGCTCTGCTATGTTTTAATTATGCTTGACATTCATCCCACACTTTTACCCAGCGGCAGCAAAATGAAGAAATACCACTTCATTGGAAGTCAAATAAAAGTGAGGACAGATGCAATTATACAATAATAGATTATTACTCAAAAACCAGGAGCTTTCTAGGTTTAATGTACCGGTGGCTCCCTACCTACCACCCACTCCTGTATCTTGTTTTGATTCAATTGTAAGAAGCCTCAGCCCATAATTTAATTACAGACATCCACCATAAAACAGTAACAGTTTTAAAAGAACAAGGAATCCAAAACCTACACTAGGAATCAGGTGGTACCTTTTTATTATGGAACATTACAACCAGATGCCAAAGTAGAGAGACTATTATAATAAACCCTGAATGCATCACTCAGTTCCTACAAATATCATCACATTGTGCAACTTCCTTCATTTATAATCCCACCTACTTTTACCCTTCATCCCCAATCTGGATTACTTTAGAGCAAATCTTCAGCATCCTTTTATTTCACCTATAGAGACTTCAAAATGTATCTTTTAAAGAGAAATTTTTATTTTAATGCAGGCACAAAACCATTACAATGCCTAAAATAAAAATAACAATTATTCTTCAATATCATTAAATATGTGGTCATGGTTTAAATTTCTCCAGTTGTCTTATAATAGTTATCTGATATATTTTCTTTCTTATTCAAATGAAGATGCCACGAGACACATGTGGCAGAGGTCAGTATAGCTCTTGTCTCATTTAATTTATAGGTTCTCCACTTTTTGTTTCCTATTTATTGAACAAAC
Organism: Cephalophus harveyi; assembly: GCA_006410635.1. Taxonomy (NCBI): domain Eukaryota; kingdom Metazoa; phylum Chordata; class Mammalia; order Artiodactyla; family Bovidae; genus Cephalophus; species Cephalophus harveyi. The sequence goes on from SJYT01075151.1 coordinate 70,944, forward strand.
AAGGTCATTTGTCATATATAGTTTCCCACCTTGTAGATTTACTGACTAGTCATGTGTATCCTTTACTTTAGTGCCTGGTTTTCCAATAAACTGATAATTAGACCCAGAGGTTTGATCAGAATTGGTTTTACTATTTTTGCAAGAGTATTTCATAAGTGGTCCTGAATTGTTTCGTATCACATCAGTAGGCTTTATGTCTTATCTCTTCTTTTGGTGATATTAAGAGAAATAAATGGGTTAATGGGTTTTCAACCTGATTCAACTATTATAAAATTCTCCACTAGTTACCTCGAAGCAACAGTATATAAAATAAAAATAGAACAAATGTTTGATGGTTTTAAAAATGCCTGTTATAGGAACTCGTGGATTAAAAAAACTTTTGATGTGTTTCAACACATAGAAATCATATATTTTGAACAGACAAATTATTCCACCTTTCTCAAAGTGAGATGCCTCAAATATCCTCTTCTTTTTCACTTTCCTTTAGTTTTTTTGCTAGCTTCCTTGATTTTTGGCAGAAGAGGCTCTTTTGGTATTTACCTGAGTCTGGATTCAGCCATTTACTCCAACAACCCTGTTTCCTTTTAGTGGGAAATGGTATTTAGAAACCACAGTCTAAGCATAAAGGTGCTTATTGCCACAGCCCTTTCAAAGGACAAAACTAGGAATTTTTTTTTTTTTTCAAGAAAAAAATGTTTCATGAGTATGAACTAATATTATAATAAATTTACAATTTTTTATTTAACTTATTTGCTTTTATAGTTGTATCTCCTTTCTCATATACTGTGAATTTGGTTTCTAATGATATTCAATTAACAAAATTATTTCTTTGCCCAATTCTAACAATATACAGTTTCAAAATGATCATGATTATTACTAACAATATGAATTAATATTTTACTCCTGTCTTTCATCAAAGGCTGAGATAAGACACAACCATATGCATGCACAGTGTTCTCTGCAGGGTGATAGTCCTTACATGGGCTTCCCTGGTATCTCAGCTGATAAAGAATCCACCTGCAATGCAGGAGCCCCCAGTTTGATTCCTGGGTTGGGAGGAAACCCTGGCGACGGGAACGGCTACCCACTCCAGTATTCTTGGGCTTCCCTGGTGGCTCAGTTGGTAAGGAATCCGCCTGCAGTGAGGGAGACCTGGGTTTGATCTCTGGACTGGGAAGATCTCCTGAAGGAGGGCATGGCAGCCCACTCCAGTATTCTTGCCCATGGACAAAGGAGCCTGGTGGGCGATAGTCCATGGGGTGGCAAAGAGTTGGACAAAACTGAGTGACTAAGCACAGCACAGCATTCCTGATGTATTCCTCCTGGAGTTCCTCCTCCTGTGGTCCTGGCTGGTATACAGTATTTTACAAGATGATTCTTGTAGAATAACATCTTTCATATCCTGTTTTTTCCATGACGGTTAGGAAACTTAAAACTTGAATTCATGTCTGATGTAGCTTTTCTTAACTTGCATTTTCTAGTTTATTTCTTCACCATCTCTCCAAAGTCACTGTCTTTGCTGTCATCAGTTCTCATTTAAATGACTACAGTCATTACTAACCACTGTCCCAACTTCCTCTACTTCTAATTCTTACTCCACACTGCTCTGGAGTGATTTTTCCAAAACCCAGATGTGGTGATCTAACATATAAATATGGTCTCTCTGATGGTTCAGAGCTTTCCACAGTCTCCTTCAAGGTCACCTCCAAATATTCAGGCTAGAAATTAAGTTAGGTAAATATGCTTATATAAAATTATAATTTGTAATACTTCAAAAACATTGATAGAAAAAGAAAACGTCTAAAGGTCAGGTAAAGAATATATGGTTCCAGACTCTTATTTATGACTAGATTTTTTAGTAATGTACATATAGAAGCATATAAAACTGATGTGTATAGAACCTGGAATGCTCTCACTTATTCAACAAATGAGAGATATCTAGATATGGATCTTGAATTGGTGACTCACTGGCCAAATTCAGCCAATAGCCAGGCTTAGCTTCTTATGGGCAACATTTTATTTTAAGTTTATTTTTAGATGGACCACTTTTAAAGTCTTTATTGAATATGTTACATTGCTGCTTCTATTTTATGTTTTGGTTTTTTGGTGGTGAGGCATGTGGACACCAGGGATCAAACCTGCACCCACTACTTTGGAGGTCAACGTCTTAACCACTGGACCACCCGGAAGTCCCTGGACAGCATTTTAGCATTGCATCTTGAGTCCTTTTACACAGCCATCTACTGACAGCTATACTACACCTGACTACTCTACTCACAGGCCACCACATTTATTTCAGTGACTGCAAGACCCCAGGGGGTTTAGAACTTATCATTCTTGGCAGAAAGTTAAAAGGTCCACAAGAGGTGTTCAAATGGGGCCCTTCTCATCATAATTGATTTTATCTCCCCAGTACTAGTGTGCTGTCTGCTCCTTATATCCTTTCCAGGTTTTACTCTAAATGTGCCTGAAATTCCAGAGGAAAGGACTGTTTTCCTACCAGTCTAAATAAGAAGTAAACAAACAAAGTAATAAATCCATAGGTAACGTACTGAGAACAACATTCCTGATCAAGTGGCATTTAAACTGAGACTTGAAGCTGGAGGAGTGAGCTAGGCAAAGCACCAAAGTCTATTCTAAGGGAAGAAACAGCAAGTGCAAAGGGCCTGCAGCAAAGAAGATGCTGATGTGTTATATCAGCCTGACGGGGGCTCAGTCAGAAAGAGCAAGAATGACTGTGATGTTGAAAACATTGCCAGGGTTTGCAATGTAAAGCACCTCTCGACCCCAGTAAGGAGTCTGGGTTTTATTTAACGAGTGGTAAGAACCCTTTCAGAGTTTTGAGTAGGAGATGCTGTATATGATCCTAGTTTTTACCACTGCCCGAGAATAAATTAAGTGGGAGAATGAGAGAAAGAAAATCCCCCCAACTGCCCATCTCCCTTCAGGAAAGAGGAAGTATCTTCCAAGGACCCCCTGGGCAGATTTTCCTGTGTCTCCTTGGCCAAAACATTCTCTCGCTGCAAGAGAGGGTGGGAAAAAAGCATCTGGTTTGTTATCCTCTGGGGCTGGAGAGATGGAGATACACAGAGCTGGCCACCTCAGACCAGAGCCATGAATATTAAATGGGATAAAACATGTAAAACAATGTTCACAGGCACACGTTGTGAATATTCAACAAGAAAACAACACTTAGTTGCTATTGTTATTTGCCTTGAAGAGAGAGCATTTTAATGGAGAGACTTTTTTTTGCTTCCTTTACATGTTTGAGTGTTGTGATATCTGTGATGAGAACAGAATTGAAATCATAGTAAGTTTCTGTTAGATCTGTTTCAAAATGGTGTTGGCTTTGATGGTGAGTGCACCATCAGCACAGTTTTCAAGCAGGATTAAAAGGATAACTGTTCTTTAGGTGGGAACATGAAGTCTGGGATTCCTTCTAGTGTGAAAGTGAAAGTGAAATTGCTCAGTCGTGTCCAACTCCTTGTGACCCCCTGGACTGCAGCCCACCAGGCTCCTCCGTCCATGGGATTCTCCAGGCAAGAATACTGGAGTGGGTTGCCATTTCCTTCTCCAGGGAATCTTCCCAAAGCAGGGATCAAACCCAGGTCTCCTGCAGACTCTTTACCATTTGAGCCACTAAGGAAGCAAAAATTAAGTCCATTTTAAGCTAAGAGAAAGACCTTGTGTCTTGAGCCTCTAGTGGTTGCAGTGGAGAATTGTAGAAGCTTACACTAGAAGGCTTCCCTGTTGGCTCAGAGGTTAAAAGTGTCTGCCTGTAATGCGGGAGACCTGGATTCGATCCCTGGGTTGGGAAGATCCCCTGGAGAAGAAAATGGCAACCCACTCCAGTATTCTTGCCTGGAGAATCCCATGGACGGAGGAGCCTGGTGGGCTACAGTCCACGGGGTCACAAGGAGTTGGACACGACTGAGCAATTTCACTTTCACTTTCACACTAGAAGGAATCCCAGACTTCATGTTCCCACCTAAAGAACAGTTATCCTTTTAATCCTGCTTGAAAACTGTGCTGATGGTGCACTCACCATCAAAGCCAACACCATTTTGAAACAGATCTAACAGAAACTTACTATGATTTCAATTCTGTTCTCATCACAGATATCACAACACTCAAACATGTAAAGGAAGCAAAAAAAAGTCTCTCCATTAAAATGCTCTCTCTTCAAGGCAAATAACAATAGCAACTAAGTGTTGTTTTCTTGTTGAATATTCACAACGTGTGCCTGTGAACATTGTTTTACATGTTTTATCCCATTTAATATTCATGGCTCTGGTCTGAGGTGGCCATCTCTGTGTATCTCCATCTCTCCAGCCCCAGAGGATAACAAACCAGATGCTTTTTTCCCACCCTCTCTTGCAGCGAGAGAATTGTTTTGGCCAAGGAGACACAGGAAAATCTGCCCAGGGGGTCCTTGGAAGATACTTCCTCTTTCCTGAAGGGAGATGGGCAGTTGGGGGGATTTTCTTTCTCTCATTCTCCCACCTGCTCTCACTGCTCCCAGCTTGAAACTTGAACTACAAAGTGTGAGAATGAGACATCTGGAACCACTGTTGCCATTTCAAGTCAAGGAGGGCCAGAGGACCTGCACGCCTCCGGTCAGGAAGCTCCTGGGGTCTACAGCCATACCACCAGGAACGTGGCCAATCTTGTCTGATTTTGGAAGCTAAGCAAGGTCCGGCCTGATCAGTACTGCCGGGGTAGCCCAAGAACCACTCACCTTCACTGGCAGGTTTTTCCTGTATGAACAGGCAATACCTTCATGGACTGAGCCCAGATTAGCGGGCTCTTCAGTCACCTGAAGGCACGGTCATCCTGACTGGTGAGTGTACCAGGTTATTAGCCTCAAATTTCACAAATGACTTGAAATAGACAGGAAGATGTAAATCCATCCTGAGAGATATACCAGAGAGCAGAGGGCAGAACCCTGACTCAGAATGATACAGAACAAAAACTTCTTCTCTTCCAGTTCCCTGAATCAAAATTTTCAGGTTCTGCCTTATGCCAAACAGAGAGATTGTCAGCTTGTTCTGTTTCTCTCCTTTGAGATTCTTGGGACTTACCTGGTGGCCCAGTGATTAGGACTCTGAGCTTCCATTGCAAGGGTTCCGGGTTGATCGCTGGTTGGAGAACTAAGATTCCACATGCTGCATGATACTACCAAAAAAAAAAAAAAATCTTTGTCTTTTTGGGATCTTGGAGCAAGTACAGCCCTTCCATAACGTGACTAGTATGGACATCAGTCATCACATTTGGAACACATCCATGAATGCAGGCTGGAATTCCATGAGCTTCTACTTGCTCTCGAGTTAAGATTTATTATTTGACTCAAGTTAAGATTTATTATTTCTCCAACTTTCCTCTGACCTTCCAACATCTAGATAATGACTGATTTCAGACAATTAAAAGAGTCATGGAAGAAGTGACATCATTTGCTTTCATATGTACACGTGGGATAATGTAGAATTCTTCTTTTTCCAGCTTTATTAAGATACAGTTGACATGTAACACTGTATAGGTTTAGTACACACATATATATATTGCAAAATGATTACAGCAATAAGGGTCATTAATTCCTCCATCTAGTCACACAATTACTATTTCTTTTTGGTGGTGACAACATTTAAGAACGCCTCTGAGCAACTTTGAAGTATATGATTCTGTGTGAACTATAGCCACGAGGCAGTACATTAGGTGCCCAGAGCTCATTCATCTCATAACTGAAAGTTATGAGCAACATCCCACCCCTAAGCAACATCTCTCATTTCTCTCACATCCTCATTTCTCTCTCATACCCTTGACAGCCATCATTCTGCTCTTTATTTCTATGATTCAGCTTTTTAGAAAAAAAAAAATTTAATGTAATTTTGATTTTATATTTGCATATGGGGCTTCCCTGGTGGCTCAGGGGTAAAAAATCTGCTTGCAATGCAGGAGTCACAGGAGACGTGGGTTTGATCCTTAGTTTGGGAAGATCCCCTGGAGAAGGGAACAACCCACTCCAGCGTTCTTGTGAGAATCTGTTGGACAGAGGAGCCTTGCAGGCTACAGTCCATGTAGTCGCAAAGAGTTGGACACGACAGAGCAACCAACATTTTCACACACTTTTCAGTGCCCTAGGACAGGGCATGGTGGGGTGAGGCATCAAAACCGAAGTGACTTAGCACGCATAGTTGGTTTACAATGTTGTGTTAGTTTCAGATGCGCAGCAAATTGATTCGATTATACATATACATGTATCCATTCTTTCTCAGCTTCTTTTGCCATAGAAGTTATTACAGAATATTGCACACAGTTCCCTGGATGATTCAGGTTCTTTATTTTCCACATGTAAATGATAGCATTTAATATTTGTTTTTCTCTCTCTGACTTTTTCACTTACCGCAGTGCCCTCAAGGTTCATCCATGTTGTCACAAAAGGCAACATGGATGCCTTTTGTGTGTGTGTATGAATATAAGGATCTTCCTTGACTTATAATGGGGTTATGTCCTGATCCACCAATAGTAAGTAAGTGCATATCAAAAATGCACCATTTACCACAACACTGAGTCTAACCAGTTATTTTGGGGCCCCATAACTGCTAATGTGCCCAGAACACATATGACATAGGAATAAATACTGTGATTAGAACTGAGAGCTGTGTTGGAGCCAGTGACCAGGTGGAAGAAAGAGAAGAGAAAAATCAAGATCTATTGTAGTTACAGATTCCCTCTGATCAGTCAGTCTTAGCTCCTTTCCAGGCGGGGAGAATAGAAGGATTTATTTCTAGACAAACTTTTTGGGTGTTTTCCCAATACCCAAATGTTTTCCTGATTCCCACTGTTTACATAAGAATTAAAATTAGTCTCTAAGGTCTGGATTTTCTGTTTCCCATAACGTATTACTTCTAAAATCTAATCTTAGAGAATTTCACTAGATCTCCATGAATACCTAATCACCCTGACATTAGCCATGGACTCAGTTCTTTACATTGGATTTCAGAAGAAACTGTAAGTGTGAATCCATTTACATTTAAAACGTATTTATTTCTTTATCTGCATCTGGCCATAGTTGTGGTGTGTGGTGTATCTTCACTGCAGCATGCAGGCTTCTCTCTAATTGTAGCTCAAGAACTCAGAGCTTGTGAGCTCAGTAGTTGCGGCACATGAGCTTAGTTGCCCCGTAGCTTGTGGGATCTTAGATCCCCCGTCAGGAATCAGACCCACCTCTTCTCCATTGAAAGTGTGGAGCCTTAACCACTGGGCCAGCAGAGAAGTCACTAGGCTTCCTTTTTCAATCTGTCCTCATTAAAAACCTAACAGCTTATTTGCTATTAAAGTCTGGAGGCATCACCAGTGTTCCAAAGGATGACCTGGTAGGAAACAGGAGTTCCAGGGGTTTATGATAATGTTTCTTGATAATTTGGGTTTTTGTATTCCTTCTTAGGCAGTCTCAGTCTCCTGAAAAAGAGTGCTCTAAGGATTTTTATATAATCATTGACACAATAAATGTTAGGCTAACTAGTATTGGTGCATTTCTGACAAACTGAACCTGAAAGAGGATTCCTTGTCAGTCAGTTAGGCTATTTTCTGTGCTTATTACTGATTGCAGGAGTCCTTGGTGTGAATTCTGAGGGTAAGATTAGAAATGTGGCTACAGTTGTTTTTAACAAGGCACTGTTGTGTTGCGTCAATGATGTCTATGTATTTTATCTTCAAATCCTCACAAAAAAAAGGGGGTCCATATACTTATTTATTAGCTTATTTACTTCATACAACTTACACTTTGAAAGTATGTAACTGATACTCTTCCCAATTTAAATCCAAAAGTTTGTTATTTGTTTGCTTGCTTATTCTTTAAACAGGGAGTTTGATTTTTTTTTTAATTCAATATTAAATAATTTGTAGTTATTTTCTTGGACCGGGTTTTGTTTTGCTTTAAATTTATTTTTTATCATATAGTACATACATATAATTATAGTCATCAAAGATTTTTGTTCAGCAAAACAAATGAAAATCTCTAAAATGATTGAAGAATAGATCATTTTTGTGATTGATGAGGACTGCCTAAGTTTTATATTAACATTGTCCAATAAAGGTTTTTGAGATGACAGGAATATTATCTTCTGATACCATTCAATAGGGTGACCACAAGCCCCTGTGGATACTAAATACTTAAATATGGCTGAGGAACTTAAGTTTTCATCTTATTTAGTTTAAATTAACTTAAATTTTAATTTAATGCCTACAAGTGGCTAGTGGCCATTGTACTGGGCAGTGCAAATTTAGGTAGTAAATAACTTGAGAAGCCAAACCAAGACTCCAGGCCAGATAGACAGCTGTTTTCGATATCGCAGCAGATTCAGTCTTTTCTCCCTCATAAATAATTAATGCTACTCCGAAATACTCTCCTCAATATTTCTATGGTGTTGTGGAGATTATTTTTTGCTGAAAGTTCTATATGTCATCTGTCTACAGAAAATGTCAAGAGTGCTCCAATGGAATGTCCAGTTATTTTTAAGAGCTTTCAGGAAAAAAAAAAAAAAACTACCAGAACAGATGACAAATGGCCCCACCAAAGAATGAATGAACTCTCCGACTGTATATATTGTCTTAGAAATAATATGCTAAAAATAACTTTTTAGCTTGAGAATAATTAATATTCAGGCCTCTCACAGCAGTTACTGAAACAAATCTTTGTCCTCTGAGGCCCCTCCATATTCACTGTCATGAAAATGTGTAAACGTGCATACAGAAGAAATGTTGTTTGTTCTACTTCTTATTGCTAAGGAGCATTTCCTCCAGAGCATCCTAGTCACTGGGACACAGGATGAAAAAAAAAAGGCAAAACAACACAGCTCCATTGCCAGCTTAAAGAACAGACTGTTTCCATGGAGTCTGAGCCTTATGCTGACCCCTCCATATTCACTGTCATGAAAATGTGTAAACGTGCATACAGAAGAAATGTTGTTTGTTCTACTTCTTATTGCTAAGAGCATTTCCTCCAGAGCATCCTAGTCACTGGGACACAGGATGAAAAAAAAAAAGGCAAAACAACACAGCTCCATTGCCAGCTTAAAGAACAGACTGTTTCCATGGAGTCTGAGCCTTATGCTGACGCATCCTGAGCAGGCTTCAGAGTTTGAAGTACCTGGGTGTCACAATGAGTCCTTGCTGAGTAAGCCATCATAATTCCTGTTTGTAGAACTAAGCACTAAGGAAGCACGGGTGAAAGCTGAGATCCACATGACGTGTATCAGCTCTCTCCATGGGGTTAAGAGCGGAGGGAGTTTTTCCCTGGTTCACTTCTCCTGTGCAAACTGCTGCTGAGATGTAAACCAGAATGATGTCCGGCTGGGATATCCATCAGATTACGAGCTCCACACTTGGAGGGGTGTGAAAAATTACTAAAAAAGAGCCATTTCCTATTTGAAATAGGGAAAGTGAATCCTCTGATAAGATTTGTTGGTGGTTAGTCGCTAAGTCATGTCTGACTCTTCTTTGAACCCATGGACTGTAGCCTGCCAGGCTCCTCTGTCCATGGGATTTTCCAGACAGGGATACTGGAGTGGGTCATCATTTCCTTCTCCAGGCACCTTCGCAACCCAGGGATTAAACCTGCGTCTCCTGAATTGCAGGTAGATTCTTTACCACTGAGTCACCAGGGAAGCCCCTGATAAGATTACAACCGTGGAATACAAGCTATTGTTTACTATTCTTCAGTAAAAAAAAAAGAAAAAAAACTTTAATCACAGTTGTTTACAATGATCATTTCTGACACAAGGGTAAATAAAATACCAAATTTTCCTTTTTGCATTGCCAGTGCTGGTAGAGATTGCTTTGATTTGAGTCTATGTAGTGCATGTGTTTGGAGAAGGAAATGGCAAACCACTCCAATATTCTTGCCTGGAGAATCCCAGGGACAGAGGAGCATGGTGGGCTGCCGTCTGTGGGGTCGCACAGAGTCGGACACGACTGAAGCGACTTAGCAGCAGCAGTGCATATGTTAAAGCTGAAAAGTGGAATCATTGTTACTTTCTGCAACTGAGAATATGAGCAAATACCTAAATATTGGTTCCATTTTTTTAATATTATTCTATTGTGAAGAATAATAATTGATCTAAAAAAGATTCATGTCTACATCCCAGAAAAATGCGGCCTAAGCATGGCTCCCTTTGCACGTATGTGATGTATAAATCAAACACCAGTGAGCCCAAGTGTTCTTTATGTACTGAAGAGTACTAATGACTTTAATAAGAGCGAAATGTTGTGCTTAAAGCAAACTGATTAACCTTGACAACAGAAGTGTAAACAAGAGTCTAATGAATATTAATTTTCCTTCTTTCCTGCATTAGCTGTAGCTGTTGACTGATTAGCTCTGACACCTACATGGTCAAATTAACAAGCATATTTGTAAGATATTTTCTATTGTTTATAACAGGAACAATATTCCTGAACTTTCCTGGGTTGTTAGTAGCAAGTTGTCATGATTCCTTAAAAAATTGATTGGATTACCTTTTAAACCATCCTAGATATTCACTCCTATTGTAGAAGATGCCTATTTTGGAAGGAGTGCATCTAGTTCCAGTCATTTATAATGGGATTTCAGAGGCTAAACCTAAATGTAAGAGTGATTCCATTATTAGACTTTCACATGAGCTGGATTACTCACCAGCAGCACTGAGGCAGGGGCGGGCGGGACGGAGCCAGAGCTGCCATATTGAACTAAGTGCCACTTCCCAGTGTGGCCTTGCCATCTGTATCATGACATCAAAGGAGAGAGGCAGGAGCAGATGGCGCCAATGGCACACAAGAGCAAAAGTCACACCCACAGCATGCACTGAGTAATGAAACTGAGGGGACGCAGGGCAGAGAGCAGAAGGAAATTAAGGAAGGGTCGTGGCGGAGGTGCTCAGCCACCCCCCCATCACTGAGAGAGCCCCGTCCCACGGCTCCAACCCCTGTTGGGGGACATGCTCTCCCACCAGCCCCAGCATCCTTAGCTGATGATTTCAGGGGCCTAGCACCTGACCCAATGCAGACCCACCTTGCCCAGAATTTGAACTAAGTAAAAAGAGATCTTCCTTCTCCAAGCATGATGAGAAGCACAAGGTGAGAAACTGAACTGTCAAGAAGTGATGTCTCCAGCCCCGCAGAGGAAACTAGCCCACAGTCAGGGAGGATGACAAATCCTACAACACAAAGCGAGAAACAAGGAGGAAGAAGCTTGAGGTTGAGTCTCAGAGGAAAAAAGTCTCTGAAATGGAAGAGAGGACACTCTGACTTTACTGTCCCTAATTATGCAGGTAAAGGTACAAACTTTGATGTATCATTGTAGAAGTGTGTAAAGACCATGGTACCCAGCCTTGGCAGCACCAGTCAAGACTGACCAGAGCAGCCCTGAGATCATTTGCTTTTTCCAATCGAAAGCTGCAGAAGAAGCAGGGAGGTTTTACAGTCAGTCACTTTCTCCATTTGAGAAACCATTTTGCTTCGGCCCAACAATTCCTGCCCTTCTCTACTTTCACTCCATCCACAAAGCATCCTTAAGATGCTCAAAGTGTTTCCTTCTCTTAATCCTCTTAACTCTAGTGGGAGCCAGAACTGGCACATAAATTTATCCTTAGAGATCACAGCCCTGGGAAGGTTGGGTTCTTTGCTGTGAGTCTAATCTGGGTCATCCCTGCAGAGGGGGTTGGAACTGGGGAGATGGTGAGCAAGGGAGATGTTCAGTGAATCCACCTTGGCTAATGGGTTTTATAGTCATGATGATATTGGTTCCTTACGAATTTTCTAATTGAAGGATAATTGCTTTACAATGTTGTGTTGGTTTCTGCCATACAACAATCAGCCATAAATACACATATGTCCCCTCCCTTCTTGGCCTCCCTCCCATCCCTCCCATTCCACCCCTCTAGGTCATCACAGAGCACTGAACTGAGCTATGCAGCAGTTTTCCGCTAGCTAGTTATTTCACACAGGGTAGAGTATATATGTCAATGCTACTCTCTCAGTTCATCCCACCCTCCCGGCCCCGGCCCATGTCCATAAATCCATTCTCCATGTCTGTGTCTCTATTCCTGCCCTAGAAATAAATTCAGTTATGACGATATTGCAATGATAATACGTCATTTGCTACTAAATACTTTACATATATTAATTTGTCTCCTTCTGGCCACAACCCTAGGAAGCAAGCACTAAAATTATCACTATGTTTCAAATGAGGAAGCTGAAGCACAGGAAGATTAATTTACTCACAGTCACACAACTAGTAATTGGCAGATCCTAGATGGTAACCAGGTAATCTTGGGTCTGTGCCATTGATCAATATACCGTACTATGTCTAACAGGAAGAAATGTTGCTCATGTATTGATTGTGCTATGAAAACTAAACTAGTAAATAGTTGAAATTTTAAGTTTGGGGAAATATACATCAAAATATTAATAGAGTCAATCTTTAAATATTGGGGACAATTTTCATTGTATTTATTTAATATTTTATTATTATTATTTTCAAAAAGACATGCTTTGTTTTTCAGTTAAAAAGTCACTAGTTTTCAAGGTTACAGAGTTCAAACTGTTTTGTGGGACTCCCCACGTGGTCACAAGGGAATGTTCCAGAAAGCATGCAGTAGCTTCTTTCCAGCTGGTCACTAGGTGGAACCGTTCTGTGGCAATTGGCAGCAAAAGTTCAGTTTTGCAGAGAAGTGTCCTACATGTTTTCCACAGTTCCGACACATGTTGTAACCCAAGCCTCCCACATTGCTAGCGGATTCTTTACCTGGTCAGCCACAAGGGAAGCCCTGAGCAGATGTGTGCTATACCAAATCAGTGGGACGGTGGGTACAATAGGGCTGATTTGTAAGTGACATCTGAGTGCCAGTGCAGAATGAGGGTCAGGAGAAGTTCCTCATTGTGTGGTGAGTACAATACTTGTCATTTTTGCCCAGGCACTGTCATACCCGAGGAGTGCCAATACGGAAGGGCAGCATAATACCGATGAAAAGAACATGAGATGGGGCTGGCAGGCTGGGGTGTGAGAAGAGGAGGCAGTTTACCCCATTAGAAACGATTTTATCCCAACTTCTCTTTTTTCCTGTTATTTTACTGAAGTATGGTTGATTTATCATGTTGTGTTAGTTTGGGGCATACAGCAAAGTCATTCAGTTATATTAATACATATGCATATATTCATTCTTTTTTAGATTTTTTACCCATATAGGTCATTATAGAATATTGAGTAGAATTCCCTGAGCTATACAGTAGGTCCTTGTTAATTATTTTATAAATAGCAGTGTGTGTATGTTAATCCCAAGCTCCTAATTTTTCCCTTCCCCTGATATTTCCCTTTTCATAACCATAAGTTTGTTTTTGAAATCTGTTTCTGTTTTGTAAATAAGTGCATTTATATCATTTTCACAATTAGATTCCACATATGATTGATATCATACAACATTTGTCTTTCTAACTGCACTTAGTGTGATCATCTCCAGGTCCATCCATGTTGCTGCAAATGCCATTATTTCACTCTTTTTGATTGCTGAGGAGTACATGTACCACATCTTCTTTATCCATCCATCTGTTGATGGATACCTAGCTTGCTTCCATTGTAAGCAGTGCTGCAATGAACATTTGGGATGTGTATATCTTTCTGAATTACAGTTTTCCTTCTGGATATATCCCCGGCAGTATCCCAACTATTCCTTAAATAGCAGGACCATATACCCGCCATTTCACTTAATTTTGGCTTTTAGTTTTCTTGTACATAGATGACCATTTAAAGTTATAATATTCCATAATTACACACTAGTTTAGTTGGTCATGTCTATAGGATTTATTTTTATACTTGGATTAAAAGTGACATTTCCTGATCACTCAACAACTGAAATTTCCCATCTTTTGGACAGATATACAACACTCCCACAGGGAAACAGGCATTATAGCTATTTAAGTGTTTCTATATCAAAATGAAAGTCAAATATACACAGGCAAAAAGTCAGGGCTTGTGGTGAGAGTGGCCACGAAACATGAGAAATTTAGGCTTGCTGTCAAGAGCCTAGTGGATGCGTGCCTTCAGCTCCCACAGTGAAAGCAGTTTCAATAGCAACAGCTTCAAGTCCGCGCTTTCTGACATGGATTCTAGCAGAAAAGAAGACAGACAGGTAGAAAAATTAATTTCTGCCTGGAGATAGTTCATTTGGGAATGAGATGGCCTGTTTCCAAAGAGTTTCTCTCTCTCTCTCTTAACAGAGCACTTCAAGTAAAAGGAATCGGTTCTCAAAACTTGCAGGATGTGCAAGTGGGCACAAGGAAACTTCTGGAGTTGCTGGAACTGTTCTATTTCTTGATTATGGTTGTGGTTACATGGGTTCACACATTTGTATACATTTGTCAAAACACTGAACCATATAATTAAATTTGATACTTTTTACTGTATGTTGAATTTTAAAAAACTTCATGAGGACACATTGTCAGTATACTCAAAAGGATTCTTTCTCACTTTCTTGAGCTAAAGATAATTTTTTAAAAATTACAAAATACTTAATTTAAAATATGCTTACCTCTCAACTCAAAAATTCATTTAGAGAAATGATCCTACAAGAAAATCCTAGATGATGAGAACTAAAACTAATGTTCAGCCTGTTCACCGCAAAGCTGCTGACAATAGGAAAGAAGAGGACACAGGTAAAGGCTTGGCCTTGGGGGACGGGCACCAGCTAAGAGCCTGACTCTGAGCCCAGGATGTGAGCGCAGAGCCCAGCTCTGCTGGTCAGTAGCTGGGATTTCAGAATGCAAGTTTCTTAACCCATCTTGCCTTAGTTTCCCCATTTCCAAAATGAAGTTTATAATGACACTTACCTCATAGGGTAGTCATGAGGATTATTATGTTTTTAATTAATTTTTATTGGCGTATAGTTGCTTTACAATATTTTGTTAGTTTCTGTGTACAGCAAAGTGAATCAGGCATTCACTTTGTTTCCATATACACCCTCTTTTTTGGATTTTCTTTTCATTTAGGACACCACAGAGCCTTGAGTAGAGTTGCCTGTGCTGGGTGAATGGGGATTGACATATATACACTATTGACACTATGTATAAAATAGATAGGGGCTTCCCTGGTGGCTCATTGGTGAAGAATCTACCTGCAATGCAGGAGACGTGGGTTTGATCCTTGGATCAGGAAGATCCCCTGGAGCAGGGCATGGCAACCCATTCAAGTATTCTTGCCTGCAGGACCCCAGGGACAGAGGAGCCTGGTGGGCTACAGTCGACAGAGTCACAAAGAGTCAGATAAAACTGAAGTGACTTAGCACATGTGCACATAAAATAGGTAGCTAGTGATGACATCATGAGGTTAATAAAACGGTACCTGGCATATAACAATGGAGAAGGAAATGGCAACCCACTCCAGTGTTCTTGCCTGGAGAATCCCAGGGATGGCAGAGCCCAATGGGCTGCCATCTGTGGGGTCGCACAGAGTCGGACACGACTGAAGCGACTTAGCAGTAGCAGCAGCAGGCATATAACAAATGCTGAAAATATAATCACTAACCGAACGAAATGCTTCTCTTCAGGTTACCAGAGTTCTAGCCTAACAGTTATGATTTTATACCAAATGTACTAAATTTTAATAATAAAAATAACTATTTTTATAAGAGTTGCAACTTAAGACCTGGAGAACTTTCTCCTATAGCCTTCTAACACGATCCTCTTTAGAACAGTGTTTATACTATGCTACCTTTCTAAAAGATAAGGTGTATAAAAGTATGTGTGATCTTTTAAATGGAACAATAAGCCAAAAATAAAAATAAATAGTTATGCATAAAGGGAAGGAAGACACAAGGTGAAAATGAAAGAGACGGAATCCCCACTTACCTGAGTGCGATCAGTTTCATAGTTTGTCTTTGATTTCGTGTAAATGTTTTATGTTAAAAGAAAACCAAATTAACCCCAAAGTGATTGTCAATTTTGTGTGCTCATTTTACTGGGCCAAGGGATTCCCAGATAGATGGTTCAACATCCCTTCCAGGTGTGTCTGTAATGGCATTTGTGAATGAGACTAGCATTTGAGTTGGGGACCAGTCTGAACCAGATTCTTTACCTCCTTTGTGCAGGTGGGCGTCAGGCAGTCCACCGAGGGCCAGAGAACAAGCGGTGGAGGAAGGGTGAATTTGCTGTCAGTCTGAGCTGAGCATCCACTGTCTTCGGCCCCCAGCAGTGATCCTGGTTCACAGGCCTTCAGACTCAGATGGGACTTCTACCATCTGTCTCTTCAGGACTTTGGACTGAGAATGAGCTACACCTCAGCATTCCTGGTCTCCAGCTTGCAGATGGCATATCATGAGACTTCTCCGCCTCCTTAATCACAGAGCAAATTCCTATAATAAATCTCTTCTGAAAAGGAAAGTGTTGGTTGCTCAGTCGTGTCCACTCTTTGCAACCCAGTGGACTGTAGGCCCCCAGACTCCCGTCTGTGGAATTCTACGGGCAAAACTACTGGAATGGGTAGCCATTCCCTTCTCCAGCGGATTATCCTGACCCAGGGATCAAACCTACAATCTCCCACATTGCAGGGAGATTCTTTACCATCTGAGCCACCAGAGAAGCCCAATAAATCTCCTCTTATATATCAACAGATATTCTCATGGGTCCGTTTCTCTGGAGAACCCTAATCTATCAGATTTCCTTTAAATCCCTAAAAATAAAAGCAAAATGAAATATAATTGTTTCACATAATTCACATAATTATAGCAAATCTAAAAGGACCTAAGATAATAATAGATAGACCTTACTTTCTTATGACCACTAGTGTAGAGAGAGAACTTTAAAAACCTAGGAGATAAGTAAACATGTCTCATAAATCATGTTTTTCAAACTTCAGATCATGATCTAGAAGGAGTTGTGAAATCAGTGTAGTAGATGAAAAGCAGCACTTTTAAAATGAAACACTAGATTTGAATAGAAAATAGGATATTTGTACTTACTAAGGGCAAGTGCCAGAACACAAAGGTTGTGTGAGTATGAGTTTGTGTGTATACAGGGCCCAATACAGTCCATACTGCAGGTCACAATACAAATAGGTTTGAAAAGCTCTTCCTTACACAACCCTCCAGAACTGACTCATCTCAACTGTGATTCTGAGATCACTGTAAGGTGGAGAGGAGGAAGATGCTGGGCTGTTGGATAAAAGCAGTGCATGCTAAGTTGCTTCGGTCATATCTGACCCTGCAACCCTATAGACTGTAGCCCGCCAAGCTCCTCTGTCCATGGGATTCTCCAGGCAAGAATACTAGAGTGGTTTGCCATTTCCTTCTCCAGGGGATCTTTCCAAGCCAGGGATCGAACCCATGTCTCCTGTAGCTCCTGCATTGAAAGCGAATATTCTTTCTTTACCGCTGAGCCACCAGGGAAGCTCCAGATAAAATCAGAGCTGCAAGCAACCATCCTAAGGTACATGATAGGAAACTGATGCCATCCTGGTTCTACCTGAAGTTAACCCCACTAGCTGGAGAAGACAATGGCACCCCACTCCAGTACTCTTGCCTGGAAAATCCCATGGATGGAGGAGCCTGGTAGGCTGCAGTCCATGGGGTCACGAAGAGTCGGACACGACTGAGCGACTTCACTTTCACTTTTCACTTTCATGCATTGGAGAAGGTAATGGCAACCCACTCCAGTGTTCTTGGCTGGAGAATCCCAGGGACGGGGGAGCCTGGTGGGCTGCCGTCTATGGGGTCTCACAGAGTCGGACACGACTGAAGCGGCTTAGCAGCAGCAGCAGCAACCTCTCTTCATAAAATGCTACCAAGGAGATCAGGCAGCTGAACCCCCGTCTCTCTGAAGCTGCACCACGGCCTGGTGAAAGCTGCTGAGTTCTATTCCTTCAAGCTCAGTTTGTCTAAGCCACAAAGCTGGAGTTGGAGCAGGCGTGCCTCTCCAGAATGACATGCCAGAATGTAGCGAGCTGGGTGCTGTCAGGACTAACCCTCTGTTGCTTCTTTCTCTGTACTCTCAGAATGCTCTCCTTACAGAACACCTCAACTCTGGCCACAGATGTGCGGGGACCTGGTGACCTGGTGGGTTCTGACTTTCTAAAGGGGCAGCCAGCACCCAGCTCGGGTTATCTATGGGAATGAGATCCCAGTATTTTCAGTTCTCCCCAGTTGTCAAGAGACCCAGAAATCCAGATTTTTGTGTAAAATGACTTGTCTTTAAATATTGGCAACACAGTTTTAAAAATTTAATCATGGGCCAAAAAATACAGTCAACATTTGCTCTCCTTGCTCCTGGTTTGCCTCTTTTCAACTAAATCAGGTTTTTTATTAGCGTTTTTACTCTTGTTCTTGTTTTTTGTTTTGTTTTGTGAAGGAAAGGGGAAAGATGGGTATTTGTGGTTGGTAGATGCAAACTATTGCATTTAAAATGGATGGACAAGTTCCTACCGTACAGCTGCTGATGCTACTGCTGTTCAGTCACGCAGTCGCGTCCAACTGTTTGCCACCCCATAGACTGCAGCCTGCCAGGCTCCTCTGTCCATGGGATTTCCCAGGCAAGAATATTGGAGCGGGTTGCCATTTCCTTCTCCAGGGGATCTTCTCAACCCAGGGATCGAACTCGTGTATCCTGCTTGTCAGGAGGATTCTTTACCACTAAGTAACCTGGGAAGCCCTCTTTATAGCACTGGTAGATATATCCTATCTCCTGGGATAAGCCATAATGGAAAAGAATATTTTGAAAAACAAATGTATATATGTGTAAAACGGAGTCACTTTTGCTGTACAACTGAGATTGACTCAACATTGTAAATCAACTATATGTCAATAAAAAATAATATAATAAAATAAAAAGCTTTTGTAACATTAAAAACAGAGAAATGGGAAAAGAATTTGAGAAACTTCCCTGGTGGTCTAGTGGTTAAGACTTCATACTCCCAATCCCTGCTGAGGGAACTAGGATCCCACATGCCACATGGGGTGGTAAAGCAAAAAAAAAGGAGAGAGAATTTGAAAAGGCAGAGATATATGTGTATGTATAACTGAATTACTTTGCTGTATCCCTGAAACTAATACAACATTGTAAATCAACTCTGCTCCAATATAAAGTGAAAATTAAAAAAGAAATTCTTACCTTTAAATGAATTTTATGTGCAAGTCCAATAAATAAAACTGCCACCAGTGCAAATGCTCCTCGAGGGGTGGGCAAGGCCAGAGCTGCTTCTGTTTGTCTCTCAGTCTCTCCAGCTCTGCCCTCATGAGCCCCTGGCTCTAGAAAAGAGAGGAACCACAGATCTATTAAATAAACACCGGAAGGATGGTCTTTTTGAGTAGAATTCTTTTTTCTTTTTGTTTAAATTAGCAATTCGCCAGCAGGTGCCATTACTCCTTGTATGTGTTGTTTGCTCTGTCATGCCTGACTCTCTGCGACCCATGGACTGTAGCCCACCAGGCTCCTCTGTCCATGGAGTTCTCCAGGCAAGAATACTGGTGTGGGTTGCCATTCCCTTCTTCAGGGGATCTTCCTGACCCAGGGATCAAACATGGGTCTCCTGCGTTGCAGGCAGACTCTTTACCATCTAGCCACCTGGGAAGCCCTCATTAGTCCTTGAGGCCATTCTTATATTATAATATTAAAATTATATCATTAACATATGGATATCATTAACATATGGAAAGATGTTTGTCTTTTTAAAATTGTTATCTATGTTGGTGCATAAGGGAATACATAGATCATTTAAGGGAGCAAGATGAAATTATTTAGGTGCAAGTTATAAATGAAAATTTCTAGATTCAACCCTGTTGCTAGCCATTTTAAGGTAGAACTGACACTTTCAGTATCCATTCTTATGTTGCCATTTAGATTAAGAAAACCACTTAAAATCCAAGGGCTACCTCAAAATCCTATAAGCTTCCCATAGAGCAACTTGGAATTTCTTTTGGAATAAGGTGGGTATAAACAAAAGGACCTTTGCCAACAAAGGTCCATCTAGTCAAAGCTACGGTTTTTCCAGTAGTTATGTATGGATGTGAGAGTTGGACTATAAAAAAAGCTGAGAGCTGAAGAATTGATGCTTTAGAACTGTGGTGTTGGAGAAGACTCTTGAGAGTCCCTTGGACTGCAAGGAGATCCAACCAGTCCATCCCAAAGGAAATCAGTCCTGAATATTCATTAGAAGGACTGATGTTGAAGCTGAAACTCCAATACTTTGGCCAGCTGATGTGAAGAACTGACTCACTGGAAAAGACCCTGATGCTGGGAAAGNAATTCCCAAAGCAGGTTTGTCAGAAGGCAGAAACAACAGGCAACAAAAGCCTCAGCAATAAATAGTACATTTTAGCAACAAGGCAGTAATTCTCAACCTTAAAGTTTTATAGGAAAGCAGGTACTGGGGACACCCCTGGTGGTCCAGTGGTTCAATCCCTGGTCGGGGAACCAAGATCCCACATGCCTTGCAGCCAAAAAACCAAAATAAAACAATATTGGAACAAATTCAATACAACACAAGACTTTAAAAAAGCAAACAAAACAAAACCCTAGAAGCCTGGATTAAAAAAAAGAAGAAGCAGCAGGTATTGAAAGACTGTCTGCGCTCAGCAAATTTGCAGCAAACACTGACACTGTCCACTCCGCTTCCCCGCTCCCAGCCGTTCCCTCCACCAAGCAGAACCTTACTATGATCTTGTCTACCTTCCTGACTGTAAAGACAGAGAAATGGAGACTCTGACTCCTGTGAGCCTAGGTCTCTCTGTTAGTATAATGAGATCATAGTGTTGTATGTTTTTCCAAGCTTTGTAAGGACTGTGATCTTAAAATTTGTTTTCTTTAAATGCCAGGTCACGGTGGTTTGTGTCTCCATCTGTTTGATCTCAGGAATCCAGGTGCCAACTAGATTTCCTTCCCCCAGCTACACCTGAGAAGCGCCATCTGTTAGTATAATGAGATCATAGTGTTGTATGTTTTTCCAAGCTTTGTAAGGACTGTGATCTTAAAATTTGTTTTCTTTAAATGCCAGGTCACGGTGGTTTGTGTCTCCATCTGTTTGATCTCAGGAATCCAGGTGCCAACTAGATTTCCTTCCCCCAGCTACACCTGAGAAGCGCCCAGACCCTCCAGAGATCTTGGTTGTCAGTCAACTTTCTCCCAGAGCACAGACCAGAGACCCATCTATTCCTGTTCTCTTCTTGCCAGTTTTGGGCCAGTTTCTTGCACGCATCTGCAATCCCCTGGACCACAGTATTTTTTTTGAAAGGTTATCCACAGATAAATTTCTTTCTTTCTGTTTTTTTTTAATTACTGGAGTATAACTGCTTTACAGGGCTTCCCTGTAAAGATAAATGGCCTAGAAGATAAAGAATCTGCCTGCAATTCAGGAGACCCAGTTTCAGTCCCTGGGTAGGAAGATCTCCTGGAGAAGGGAATGGCAACCCACTCCAGTATTCTTGCCTGGAGAATTCCATGGACAGAGGAGCCTGACCAGCTACAGTCCAAGGGGTCACAAAGAGTCAGACATGACTGAGCGACTAACACACACACAATTGCTTTACAATGTGTTAGCTTCTCCTNTCCCTGGGTAGGAAGATCTCCTGGAGAAGGGAATGGCAACCCACTCCAGTATTCTTGCCTGGAGAATTCCATGGACAGAGGAGCCTGACCAGCTACAGTCCAAGGGGTCACAAAGAGTCAGACATGACTGAGCGACTAACACACACACAATTGCTTTACAATGTGTTAGCTTCTCCTGTACAAAAAGTGAATCAGCTATATATACATACATATATTCCCTCCCTCTTGGACCTTCCTCCCCCACTGCTGCATCCCACCCCCTAGGTCATCACAGAGCACCAAGTGAGCTCCTCGTGCTGTAAAACAGCTCCCCACTACCTATTTTACATATGGTAGCAAATATATGTCAATCTCAAGCTCCTAATTCGTCCCACCCTCCACTTCCCCTCCCCCAGCTCAGATCCACGTGTCCATTCTCTGTGGCTGCGTCTCTAGTCCTATCCTATAAATAGGCTCATCGGCACCATTTCTCCAGAGAAGACAGTGGCACCCCACTCCAGTACTCTTGCCCAGAAAATCCCATGGGTAGGATGCAGTCCATAGCGTTGCTAAGAGTCAGACACGACTGAGCGACTTCCCTTTCACTTTTCACTTTCATGCATTGGAGAAGGACATGGCAACCCACTAGCGTGCGCGTGTGTGTGCTAACTTCTATTGAACTTCTGACCTTGGGTAAAGATTCAGCTTTGCATGAATATTTGAAAATGACTTTTGCTGATTTAGCTGCTAAATGCATATGATAGAAGTCCAGCTTACCTTGGAGGCTCTGGGGGGTTTTAACTCACCGGTGCCAGAAAGCAGACCAGTCTGGAGAGATCAGCTAATGTCTCCCAGCTGTGCCGGGAAAGTGTGAACAGCTCTGTCACAAGCGCTGCCTTTTTCTCTTGTCTCCCAGACAGTACTTTCCATGCAAACCATCACTTCTCATTTGCCGTTTGGACATTGGTGCCAGAAATTGCTGCTTTATTGCCCACGGAGAAGCTGAGTGGGGAGTGTGGGGCCAGTCTGGAAGTTTCCCCAGCACGAAGAAAGTTTTAGGCTCAGGCTTGGTCCTGGAGCAGACACACAAGAGGCTGACAGAAAATATATATTCACAACTTTGGCCTAGAGGTTGGTGGCAGACCAGTAGGTAATACAAGAAGAAATGGCCTTTTCTGGAGGGATTCTTTCTAGGTGAGAAAGTGACATGCCCTCGCTTGGCCCAGGAGCAAGCTAGCATTTCTTGGCCAATTCCCAAAGCAGGTTTGTCAGAAGGCAGAAACAACAGGCAACAAAAGCCTCAGCAATAAATAGTACATTTTAGCAACAAGGCAGTAATTCTCAACCTTAAAGTTTTATAGGAAAGCAGGTAACATTTCTTGGCCAATTCCCAAAGCAGGTTTGTCAGAAGGCAGAAACAACAGGCAACAAAAGCCTCAGCAATAAATAGTACATTTTAGCAACGAGGCAGTAATTCTCAACCTTAAAGTTTTATAGGAAAGCAGGTATTAGGGACTCCCCTGGTGGTCCAGTGGTTCAATTCCTGGTCGGGGAACCAAGATCCCACATGCCTTGCAGTCAAAAAACCAAAATAAAACAATATTGGAACAAATTCAATACAAGACTTTAAAAAAGCAAACAAAACAAAACCCTAGAAGCCTGGATTAAAAAAAAAAAAGAAGAAGAAGCAGGGATTGAATGACTGTCTGCACTCAGCAAATTTGCAGCAAACACTCTGTCACTGTCCACTCCACTTCCTCTCTCCCAGCCGTTCCCTCCACCAAGCAGAACCTTACTATGATCTTGTCTACCCTTCCTAACTGTAAAGACAGAGAAACGGAGACTCTGACTCCTCTGAGCCTAGGACTCTCTGTTAGTATAATGAGATCATAGTGTTGTATGTATTTGCAGCAAACACTCTGTCACTGTCCACTCCACTTCCTCTCTCCCAGCCGTTCCCTCCACCAAGCAGAACCTTACTATGATCTTGTCTACCCTTCCTAACTGTAAAGACAGAGAAACGGAGACTCTGACTCCTCTGAGCCTAGGACTCTCTGTTAGTATAATGAGATCATAGTGTTGTATGTTTTTCCAAGCTTTGTAAGGACTGTGATCTTAAAATTTGTTTTCTTGTCACATTCCCTTTAAATGCCAGGTCACGGTAGTTTGTGTCTCCATCTGTTTGATCTCAGGAATCCAGGTGCCGACTAGATTTCCTTCCCCCAGCAACACCTGAGAAGCTCCCAGACCCTCCAAGATCTTGGTTGTCAGTCAACTTTCTCCCAGACCACAGACCAGAGACCCATCTATTGCTGTTCTCGTCTTGCCAGTTTTGGGCCAGTTTCTTGCATGCATCTGCACTCCCCTGGACCACAGTTTTTTTTTTTTTTTTTTTTTTTTTTAAACCTGGTGGTGCAGAGCAACGGGGATTTATTCCCTCAGGTTCTGGAGGCCAGAAATCCAGAACAGTATCCCTGGGCAGAAACCAAGGTCCAGCAGGGCAGTGCTCCCTCTGGAGGCTCAGGAGAGAATTGCTCCCAGTGAACACCAGGATCCTTGGCTTGTGGCAACATCCCTCCACTCTGCCTCCAAGGTCACATTGCTTCCTGCTCTTCTGTGTGTCAAATCTCCCTCGATCTCTAAGATTTCCACACTGATTCCAATGTCTGTTTTTATCCCATACCGCCAAGCACCTCTCTGTTACCAGGGTGTCCTGTAGTTGAACTCAATTCTGACACCATCTATCTGGAAGGCGTGTTAGATACTACAGGTCAAGGGCCCAGTCCTGCAGGATGGCTCTTCTCCCCCTCCCCCAAAGTCGTGCTAACTGCAAGTCCAAGTTGCCACCGGCACTGCTGATGAACCCCCTTCTCGGGTCTGATTAACTTGCTGGAGCAGCTCACAAAATTCAAAGAAACATCGTACTTACTGGATCACCCATTTATTGCGGAAAGATAGAGCTCAGGAAGAGACAGATAGAAGAGACCCACCAGTCAGGCCTGTGGGGAGGAGCCCAGAGGCTTATTAGGTCACTCATTAACACAACAAAAGACACCTTGATGGCTCTCATCGCAGGAAATTCAAGAGCTTTAGGAGATCCGTGCCAGGAACAGGATTAAGATAAAATATATATTTCCTATAATAAATTACAATATCACAACTTCTCCATCTTATTTGAATACTTTTTGTGTCATTTAGGATCTATCTCAGGCTCCTCAGCTTAATCCCATCTGCAAAGGTTCTTTTCCAATAAAGTGACTTTCACAGGTTCTAAGTATTAGCACCTTATATCTTCAGGGCCATTATTCAGTCTGCCTCGGTAATCTTTGCTGCTATTTGTCCAATAGTTCCAATCTGTCTGGAGAAAGAAATGGCAACCCACTCCAGTATTCTTGCTTGGAAAATTCCATGGACAGAGGAGCTTGGTAGGTTACAGACCATGGGGTCACAAAGAGTCAGACACGACTGAGCGACCTCACTTCACTTCCGTTCCAATCTGTAGTCTTCTGCACAATGGCTTGACTTCCTCTGGTTGGGCAGGGGTGCCACCAATGAGTGAAAGTAACTTGTGTCACTTCTAGGCTAGAGCATTAAACTACTGTGCAAGGCCTCCAGAGCTCCAGTCCCTCTGCTGTGAGCCCAGCAATTTTTGGAATGATAGGTATCAAACCAGGTTAGAAGCAGAGAACTTGGCTGAACTGTGATGACAAGGATGAGCAAGGAATATACCTCTGCTGTTAGAAATCACCATTTTCAGGTTTTTTGGTTTTGATTTTCAGCAATATAACTCTTTAAAATTGGAGTATAGTTGTAAACATAAATTTACAATATTGTGCTAGTTTCAGGTATACAACATAGTGATTCAGTTGTGTATATACATATATATATTTCAGATTATTTTCCATATAGGCTATTATAAGATACTGAATATAGTTCCTATGCCCTACAGTAAATCCTTATTAATTATCTACTGTATGCATACTAGTGTGTATCTGTTAATCCTAAATTCCTAATTTATCCTCCACTCCTCCCTTTCCTCTTTGGTAACCATAGTTTTAGAAAAAGCAGAGGAACCAGAGAT
>SJYT01075151.1:99761-132442 GCA_006410635.1 Cephalophus harveyi
CAGACACGACTGAGTGACTTCACTTTCACTTTTCACTTTCATGCATTGGAGAAGGAAATGGCAACCCACTCCAGTGTTCTTGCCTGGAGAATCCCAGGGACGGGGGAGCCTGGTGGGCTGCCGTCTATGGGGTCACACAGAGTCGGACACGACTGAAGTGACTTAGCAGCAGCAGCAGCAGTCATTAAGCACAGTGAAGGACATTTAGTTCTGTTTCAAAGGCTACAGATAATATTCTGAGCCATATCTTGTGAGCTGTCTTGTAGAGACTAAAACCTTCACCAGGTGGAAGAAATTAACTCCATGATGATCAGACTGTAGCCATTACATAAGCTCCCACAATTCTGAGAACTGGCCTCAAAGAAATGGGAACAAACTGACCCTGGCACTGAAGATGAACTGTACTGAGAAGAATCAGAATGACACCGGTCAGATAACTGGTGACCAGTTTCACGATGACTGTCGAGCCTACTGTGCTGTCTGCGTGTCACCCCTCCCTCCACCTATGGAAGCTCTTGCCCACTGCTTGTCAGCAGGGGGAGGAAGGAGTTGGCCTTTAGACAGGTGTCCTCCCACCCACTTGGTCTTGAAGCTCTTATCATGCCCTTAAAATGCAAACAATCCACTTTGTGGAGACTTCAGCTTTGGGTTAATAAGTAAAACTACAAGCCAAGAAAACAAAGAAGAGGAGAGAGGGCTAGGTTTATTAAACATATCTTGTACCATGAAAGAGATATTGTGTTATGAAAAATATATATTTCTTAGAGTTTATGAAATATGTTCTTAAGTTTGCCAGTCAGAAAGTTCTGGTATAACCATTCTGGAAACCATTCCATTCTGGAAACCATTACTTGTTTCTTGGTTTTGTTAAGGTTTTCAAGCGTTAAAAATTGTAATATGTAAAACTGACAAGGGAAGCATTTCACTGTGTAAAGGAAGGAGGATATGTGCTGCCAGCAAGAGACATTGTCAGAAAGTTCTGGTATAACCATTCTGGAAACCATTCCATTCTGGAAACCATTACTTGTTTCTTGGTTTTGTTAAGGTTTTCAAGCGTTAAAAATTGTAATATGTAAAACTGACAAGGGAAGCATTTCACTGTGTAAAGGAAGTAGGATATGTGCTGCCAGCAAGAGACATTATAAAGACTAGAGATTTTTGTTGAGAAAAAAATAAAGAATAATTTTGTCCTGGGGCTGGTTGCTTATGTGTAAAAAAAATAGGGGATATATTAATATGGATCCAAAAAGTGATAAAATATTTGTGAAAAAGGAACTTTGAGAAAAAATTCTGTGCATTGTCAGAATTAAGATTAGATTGAAGTTAATTAGGTAAGTAAATGAATTTTGTTATTAACAGAGAAATGATGCAAGACAATTTTGTTTTCTCTCTCTGATAAGAGAACAAAAGTTCTCCTGGAATATTGAGCTGCTTTTGATAAGATTGTAAGTTTGTTTCTCTAGCTAACTTTGAGTTTTCCAGAGGGCCCCTGAGCCATCTCAGAAAAAAAAATAGTAGTAAAAAAAATTTTTTTAACTCTAATGAAAAGATGTTATTGTTTTCCTTTTGACTCCAATGTTCAGGATAAAGAAATTGTCTGGTGAAGTTGTCAGAGTATAACTACTTATAATGTGTATCACTGCTGGCTTTATGTTTATGGCTTAAAGCACATTTCAGAGCTGACCGTGCTCTGCATGTAGCCTCCTCCCTCTGCCTATAAAAGCTCTTGCTCACTGATCATCAGTGGTTGGGGATTCAGCCTTTGGACAGAACTCCACCCACCCTCAGTTGCCAGCCTCTGAAAGAAATCTAACTTTCCTTTCCACCATCCTTGCCTCTTTATTGACATTTTAATGGTGAGCAGCAAGACCCACTTTCGGTAACACAAGTACATAGTTATTATTTCCTGGATGTCCCCTCTTAGTTTGCACTCCACTCAGCTGTGTTGCTTGATAGCCTTAATGATGAAAGCTAAAATGATGAAAACCTAACTTTGCTTTTCATATTAACACAAAGTATATTTAGCACAACTTTTAGATTCACTCACCTTTCCAGAAATGTATCTATCATGTAAATCCATGGAAGATTGCCCTTTGTTTTGTTCATAATTTTACAAAGACATGTTCTCCATTTTGAAATATGCTCCTAACCACAAAGTTGGCTCTGGTGTTTCAATACGAGACAGTCAGCTTTGTAGCTCTCTAACTGGTGTGGATTCTAATTTAAGTAAACATGTGGCTCTTTCATTATAAACTACTTTCTTTTTCTCTCTCCTTTATTTATAGGTAGGGTTTCTTGGTTTTTTGTTGGTGGTGTTTTTTTTGTTTTTTTTTTTTTTGTAACCAATGAGTATCAGGAGCCTGATATTCATCTTTGTGGCACTGAGTCTGGGAGGATTGTGAACCACTGTTTAGGACAGTGCAGGTTCTCAGGATTGCAATGAGATTGTAATTATAATGATAGTTAGCATTTATTAGGGCTTCCCTGATCACTCAGTTGGTAAATAATCACCTGCAGGGCAGGAGACTCTGGTTTGATTCGTGGCTTGGGAAGATCCCCTGGAGAAGGGATAGGCTACCCACTCCAGTATTCTTGGGCTTCCCTCATGGCTCAGCTGGGAAAGAATCTGCCTGCAATGCAGGAGCCCTGGGTTCAGTCCTTGGGTTGGAAAGATATCCTGGAGAAGGGAATAGCTGCCTACTCCAGTATTCTGGCCTGGAGAATTCCATGGACTGTATAGTCCATGGGGTCACAAAGAGTCAGATACCACTGAGCGACCATTTACTGGGTTGTTTTCCATACACCAAAGCAGTGTGCTAATCACTTTGCAAATATCTTCTCATTTGATTTTCACAATAAATATTTCAGATAGGCAAATTTTTTATCTCCAGTTTTACAAATGAGATAAGTGAGCCTACAAAAGTAATTTGGCCCATATTGATAGTAAATGCGGTTGGCACTCCATACCTGCAAATGCAGATTGTGGGGGTGTAGGACCTGTGGGTGCAGAAGGCAGAGTTCAGTGAGCCATTTTATATGAGGGACCTGAACGTCCACTAATTTGGGTATCCACAGGAGTCCTGCAGATAGAGAGGGAAGACAGTAACCGCATCGTTTGAATACGAATCTGCTTGATCTCAGAGCCAGGCTGCTTCTGCCCAGGTAAACCACTGATTTAGAAAAGATTCCTACACTGGCTGAGGGAACAGCCAAAGGCAGGCGGGTCATATTCTGTATATCTGAATCATCATTGCTTCCAATACAGCAAAACAAGTCTCCCAATTTCAGGAGAGGAGGCAAGGTTCAAACATATCAGAAAAGACAGAAAGAAGAGCTGTATAGAGTTAACAACTTCAGCTATATCCACTGCTTCTTCCACTTGAAGAGTGAAAATGCTACGAAAGTCTGCAAGGTCAACATATCCTCTGTTCAGCTTTTCTTCATGAGCAACTTCATATATTCATGCAAAACCTTTGACCTCTAAGAAGCCCAGCAGCATGGATAATTATATCTCAAAAACAATTCTTTATGTGGTACCCACTCTATAATGGATTCAGAGACATGAATAAAACATCTTAATTTTCAAGTATTTCTTTTTAAATTAATATTTGAAAGAAAAAATGTCTTGTAAAGAAAGGAGATTTTTGTCAGGCATGCAGCTCTTGCATAGAAGGATAGAGTTTTCATGGCCTGTCTTGTTAAAAATGTTCTAGTACCCATCTGATGCACACTTATTTATGGATTTTAGACTAAAAGCTCTTTTTTGCCAGTTTTCTTCACAAGCACTTATCTCGACATCCTCATTAGGTGATTTTTCTCTTTTCTTTTTTGTTGAGGCCTAGCCATGCCCTTGGTACTCTCTTTTGTTCCTTGCTGCAAAAGGAATGGTTTTAAAGCCTCCCTCTCCAACAGTCCCACCTTTTTTTTCCCCTTTGTAATTAGCCTTATTTGAGGACCAGAGAAGCAAAAGACTGGAAAGAAATAAAAAAAACTGTTGAACAAAAGACGATGTTCTTTACCCCAACCATATGCTGTATAGTTCGTGTGCAACCTGGGTCAGATGACTCACATGTATGCCTTTAAAATGGAAAGAGAATGAAAAAAGAAAGAACAAGAAAAAGCACTGACTTTCTCAGCAGCCACATTGGCATAAACAGCCCGGGAGTAAATGTCACGGTGAAGGAGAATAATACATCCTTACCTTCGCTGCAGAAGTAACTCACTTTAAAACCAAAGAACGTGATGAAACTACGTACCTGGTCACAATGCTTGCAGTCAGTCATTTGAAATCCCTTAATATTAATTTTCTTTACTTGAAAGGAGAGAAACACTTTTCTTTTTTTTAAACTCCTGGCATCTTTTCTCATTCGAGCCCCACGAAAATGGACTTGTTCGCTAGTTCCTTGAAAATAGGTTCATGAAAACAATTTCAATGCAGTGGTGATCAGTGAAACATTTTTCCTGCCTCCTCTTTTCTTATATCATTAGTTAAGAGAACCAATGGATTTATGCTTTTTCTGTCTCTAGAAGTAAAACTCCAGCTTTCAAAATATTAAAATTCATAAATGCCACTGGCTATTGAGCTTGGAATAATATTATTTCTTAAAACAAAAAGTTTTTTGTACCAAGAGATTTCAGGAAAGAGACCATCAAAGGCAGTTTTAATGAGGCAAATGTTACAGTGTATGAAGACTCAGGGTTCCAAAGAGGCAGCTCTCAAGAAACCAACTTGTCTTCCTCCCCACTCCACCCTCTACAATAAACACCTTAAGTTTATCAGAATATGGGCTTTGATTTTTTGTTTGTTTGTTTTCCATTTTCATTGGGCAAGTACCAACAGGAATGCAGAGAACACTCTGACAGTTTTTTTTTAATTGGAATATAATTGCCTTACAATGTCGTGTTAGTTTCTGCTGTGCAGCAACACGGATCAGCCATATGTATGCGTATATGCCCCTTGTCTTGCACCTCCCTCTCACCTTTTCATTCCACCCATCTATGTCATCACCAAGCACTGAGCTGAGCTCTCTGTGCTATACAGCAGCTTTCCCCTAGCTAGCTATTGTACAGTGATAGTATATAAATGTCACAGCTACTCTCTCAGTTCACCCCACCCTCTCCTTCCCACCCTGTGTCCACAAGCCCATTCCCTGTGGCCTGTGTCTCTATCCCTGCCCCACAAGTACGTTCATCAGTACCATTTTCTAGATTCCATGTGTACCCTGATGTTCATATCAGCACTGTTTGCAACAGCCCAGAACATAGAAGCAACTTAGATGTCCATCAACAGATGAATGGATAAAGAAGTGGTACATATACACAATGGAATATTACTTGGGCATAAAAAGGAATGAAATTGAGTCCATTGTAGTGATGTAGGTGAATCTAGGCCATGTCATACAGGGTGAAGTAAGTCAGAAAGAAGAAAAAAAATATCGTATATTAAATGCATATATATGAAACCTACCTGAAAATTTAAGGAGAGTTAGGGGAGTATAGTACAGTTGACCCCCCATCACAGGAGCTGGGGGTGCCAACCCTCCACATAGTCAAAACCTGAGTATAACTTACTATCCTCGGTTCCCTGGTATCCTTGGAGTCAACCCACTGCAAACCGTATAGATTGTAGTATTTAGTACTGAAAACAATCTGTATGTAAATGGGCCCATGCAGCTCAAATTGTGTTATTCAAGGATCAGCTGTGTTTATAAAGGTGTGAAAGGGGTTTAGGAAAATCATCCACACGCAGTATTGGTAACCACTGTCATCCTTGGGACTGAAACAGCAAATGGAAAGAACCATTATCCAAACCTATGAAACACTCTGGCTTTTTGAAGAGCCTTGCAGCCAGCCCAGAATGACCTGGCAATGCAGAGGTGAGAGGAGCCCACACCCTACCCTGCCCACTTCCTGCCCCTGATTTTCCGCAGGGGCTGCCCGTAAGCTACGCCAGTGGGAAACCAGAGTGCGGAGGAAGCTGTCAGTGCCATCTTGGTGCAGTGCCAGGGGACAGTGAGGCAGGAGGGCACAGGGAAGCAATCTCAGATAAGCACCTTTCTCTCTCCACCTTTTGCTACAAGAGACAGGCATCCCTTTGCCTTGAACTTTCTTTTCTTTCTACAAGAAATCAGTTACATGGAATTTTTTTTTCTTATGTGAACCATTTTTTAAAAGTCTTTATTGAATTTGTTACAATATTGCTTCTGTTTTATCTTTTGTTTTTTTGCCTGCAAGGCATGTGGGATCTTAGCGCCCCAACCAGGGATAGAACCAGCACTCCTTGCATTGGAAGGCAGTGTCTTAATCACTGGACTGCCAGAGAAGTCCTTCATGGAACTCTTTTAAAGAAACGATTCTAAACAGCAAACTTGGTCCTATTAATTCTGTTAATAGACCTCAAAGAGTTCTATACCTCTCTTCTATACCTGAAGAAAGATCACTGTGCCTTCTTCACTTGCTGCTGAGTAGAAAGTAATTAATGAATGTGGTCATTTCACTCAGCAAGTATTTATTGAGTACTAAGCAAGTGCACAATAGCTCACCCCATGAGAACCATAGACGACCCAAAGTCAGATGAGGACCCATCACCAGTGCATCTCTGGTTCACCGTGCAGACCTGTGAGCAGCTGCAATAAACCACCTGTTGACTGCAATCTGCCAAAACAGCGGGCTGAGGAAGGGGGACAGGTAAGCAGAAATAGATCAGGAGTATGAATTATGGCAGGACAATTTATTGTAATGACTTTTTAAATAGCTTTAAAATGTGATGAGATTCTTTCATCATTTCTTCCTCCACCAAATGTGATTTGTCCTAGGCCAAATGCAAGTGTGATGTTGGTAGTAATTAAAATTTAATCTGTTTTCACACACACACACACACACACACACACACACACACACACACACACACACACACACTCTACCAGATGGATGTTTCTCTGCTTTTGTTGACTGAGTAGCAACCAGAATGGAATGATGAGCAAGAAGAGGAGGAGGATGTAGTCCATCATACATGGGAAACACATCACATGTTCAGGAGTCCTCCAAATCATCAAGCAAGGAAACTGACCCTTACCCTGGGTCAGGTAACAAGCTTGTGAAAGTGAAAGTCGCTCAGTCGTGTCCGACTCTGCAAGTCCATGGAATTCTCTAGGCCAGAATACTGGAGTGGGTAGCCTTTCCCTTCTCCAGGGGATTTCCCCCAATCCAGGGATTGAATCCAGGTCTCCCGCATTGCAGACAGTTTCTTTACCAGCTGAGCCACAAGGGAAGCCCCAGAATACTGGAGTAGATGGCCTATCCCTTCTCCAGCGCATCTTCCCGACCCAGGAATCGAACTGGGGTCTCCTGAAGCACAGGCAGATTCTTTACCAACTGAGCTATCAGGGAAGCCCTGATAACAAGCATGTAGGGGCTGAGATCTGACTCATGCAGTCCTGGTCCAGGGCTCCTAATACACAACTTCTCCACAGGAACGATGATGAATGGTCTCTGTATATACAAACATCCTTAAAGAATTAGAAGCCCTAGCTTGACTACAAATAAGAAAGTGAGAAGTAAAAGTTTCCACTATTTCACACCCATCCTCCACGATCATCTGGTGTACAGCTGGCAGCAGTCAGGGGGTACATGTATGCCCATAATCTTGACTTCAGCATCAGACTAATTCGGAGATACTCAGGACATCTAGCTTGCTTCTGGGACAGTGTATCTGCTGCCCTGTGCCAGGCAGGATGTGATCTATCAGTATTCCAATGCTGAAATGAGACAGCTCAAGCAACAGCTGATTGCACTCCATGAGAGCCACTAAAATCCGACAGCAGGTGTAGTCACCAATTTTGACCATAATGATGGCAATAAGGAGACTTTCTGTTAAAGGGACAAGAGAGCAGATACCTGGCAGCAGGCACTGGAAAAAAAGCAAGACAGTTTTAAACAAGTACCGCATGTGGTGACTCATTAGATGTTGAGAGCTAATAAGAGGCTGCAGATTTTTAGCTTAGCACTAATGCTGTGGGCAGCAGGATCTCGTAACATCTAGAAATTGAAGATGAATCAGGAGGTGGTGATAAATCCGGCGCTGATGCCTGGTGTGTAGAACTGTTGTATTTTTAGGATAAAGGCAAAGATGTAAAAATCCAAGAGAGTGTGGAGTGAAGCAGATATGTTGAGAGATCTGCATGCTTATGTATTCATTCATTCACTGAGCAAGTGCAATGCCCCAGGTAGCATCTAGGTACAATTAGCCAGATAAAGATTACCAAGTGTGGTGGGTGCTGGCGTCATAGAAATGCAGGAAATGATGAGGGTGTGGCTTAGAGAAATGAAAAAATTCCCGTGGAGTTGCCAGCCCAGGACAAGAAGGAAAAGTGTGACAATGAAAGAGGAAGGGGAGTTCCACCAGGAGGGACTATAAGAAGGACTAGAGCTGGCAGGAGCTGGATGGTTAGTGAGGATGAAGAGGCAGATGGGCCCAGATCCTTATGCTCCATCCAAAAGCATCTCTGTTCTTCCAGACAGGAGAGCTATTTGCATAGCTGACATTTCTAAAAGGCAGCCCGCTAAGCAGCATGTGTGTTTTGAGAAACTGCTACCAGTCATGCAGTGAATAAGATAAAGTACCCCCCTCCCCAGAAGCTTGTGGAGGAACTCAGACAGTGGACCCACAGAAGAAGAAGCATGCCAGCTGCTGGGGAGGAGATGAAGAGGCTGTGATGGAAGTGGGTGAGTGAAGGATGGGGATGCAGAACCCTGGACATCCACCATGGCAGCTCTTGTGGAGGGAATATTTGAATTGAAGTCTCAGCAGTGGCAGGCTTCCCAGGAGGCACTAGTGGTAAAGAACCCACCTGCCAGCGCAGGAGATGTAAGAGACACAGGGTCAGTCCCTGGGTTGGGAAGATCCCCTGGAGTAGGAAATGACAAGCCACTCCAGTATTCTCCCAGTGTTGTCCTGGCGGGCTACAGTCCACGGGGCCACAAAGAGTCAGACGTGACTGAGCACACACCCAACGGTGAGAAGGGAGGCCTGTGAAGGTCAGGAGAAGCACTCCAAGCAGAAGGACAGCCAACTCCAAGGATAGAAATCAGCTTGCTTGTGTTCACTACCCAGGAACGAGGCCCATGTGGCCAAGAGCAAGGTTGGAGGGAGGTTTGAGGGCTATGATGTGGGAGAGGTGAGGAAGACTGAGGGAAACTTGAAGGAAGAGGACCAGATGTCCAGGTTGGCCCCAAGTAAACCCAGTTACCACTCTGGAGCCCAGTGTACCAGTATTACACCCTGCCTCCCTCTCTAATGCTTATGGAGTAGGGCAGGGAGGCGAGATATGCCATTCAGATGACTTTGTTTATAGTCCCTTACCATGTAAAAATGCCTCCTACTGTAGTTGGCGCTTACAGCTGGCTTCAATGAAACTCAAACAAAAGACTACTATTAAGGGACTTCCCTGGCTGTCCAGGAGTTAAGACTCTGCACTTCCAGTGCAGGGGGTGAGGGTTCAATCCCTGGTGGGGGAACTAAGATCCCACATGCCACAGGGTGCAGCCAGAGAAAAAAAAAAAAAAAAAAAGACTACTATCAAATAAGGAGGCAGGAAACTGAGACTAAGAAAAAAACGACTTCAGAGCAAGACAGAGGCAGATATGAGTCCTGACCCTCTATGTGCTTCATGAACTCAGGTAAATTCCTTAGCCTGTCTAAGCCTCTGATTTATCATCTGCAAAGTAGAAACAATAATAACCACCTGGGTGCCTTTAAAGCATTATGAGCAAGGAATGCAAAGCATTGCTTGGTGCAGAGTATTTCAATATCATAAACATAAACAATGCGTGCGTGCTAAGTTGCTCAGTCGTGTCCAACTCTTTGCAACCCTGTGAGCTGTAGCTCTCCAGGCTCCTCTGTCCATTGGATTCTCTAGGAAGAATACTGAAGCGGGTTGCCATGCCCTCCTCCGGGGGATCTTCCCAACCCAGGTATTGAACCTATATCTCATACATCTGCATTGGCAAGTAGATTCTTTACCACTAGCACTACCTGGGAAGGCCCAATACAGTCTATTTAACACCATTTCAAAAAACCAATACTTCCATGACAAGGAGATTTTCAAATCATTGTCAACGTCACTTTTTCTACTTTGCATTGAACCTCTGCTGAAAACAATACAGTCTCCCCCCAGAGTAGCACACTTGATATGCAGATGAAATTTTGCAGAAACATTTATTGAATGGGGGCGCTGAATAGTTTTTGAGAAGCTATTGAAGGATTCCTTTTTTTAAAAGTCACTTCTTCCTTTAAATATTTATTATTTGGTTGTGTCAGGTCTTAGTGGTGGCTTTCAGGCTCTCTAGTTGGGGGCTCGGGCTCCAGAGTGTACTGGGCTTAGTTGCTCGATGGCATGTGGGGGTCCTAGTCCCTCACCAGGGATCAAAGCCGAGTTCCCTATGCTGGAAAATAGATTCTTAACCAGTGTACCACCAGGAAGTCCCAAAGACTCCTTTTAAAACAGAAATTGAGCTGAATCACAGAACTGTAATTCATCTTCTCCCCCATCCCCACCCCCAGCCCTGGTATCCCAAATTTCCTGGCAAGGTGACCTAATCCCCCCTCTGAGGCTCACACGCCTTCTCTAACACTGGTCTCACCAGCCTCACTAAACAAACAGGTCATAACTGGTCGTCAGTCACAGCAAGGGAGGGGTTACACAGCTTCACAAAAGAAAATTTCTGAAGAAAATTATTGAAAGTGTGTGATCTCACAGTTCTGGAGGCTGGAAGTTCAGGATCAAGGTCCGAGTAGGGGTGGTTCTCTCTGAGGGAGGACTTGCTCCCAGCCTGCCTCCTGGCTGCCGGCACTTCGCTGGCATCGCTTGGCTTCCAGATGCAGGCTTATCTCCTGCACCCTTGTCTTCACCTTTATGTGGCCTTCTTGCTGTGGGTCTGTCCCTTTACCACTTCTTATTATAAGAACACCAGTTCTATTGGAGTAGGGGCTCACCTGCTCCAGGATGACCTCATTTTACCCTCACAAGTCACACCACAACAACCGTATTTCCAAATTAGGTTACATTCTGAGGTGCTGGGGTTAGGATGCCAATCTATAAACATGGGGGCGACACAATTCAACCCATCACAACACTGAAGTGAATCTCCTTATTTCACAGTTATTTATGCCCTCTCCAGAAGGAGATTCCATTTGAGCTTTTCTAGTTTAGAAAAATGTGAAAGAGTAACTTCCTCAACTTGATAAAGAATATCTATTAAAAAATCTATAGCTAACAGCCAGTTCAAAAATATACTTCCTGGTGGAAAAACTCTTAAGTTTTCCCACTAAGATCAGGTACAAGATAAGGATGCTCCCTCTTACCACTCCAACATTATACTGAAAATTCTAACCAATGCTATAAGACATAAAACAGTATATATGTGTGTGTATATATAAAGGATACATATATAATACATATAGACAGAATGAAAAATAAAACTCTTTTTTGTTTGAAGATGATATGACTGACAGTGTAAAAATCCAAAAAAGTCAACAAAAACCTATAGGAACCAATAAGTGATAATAGGTTGATGAATACAAGATTAATATGCAAAACCAACCACTTTCCTATATACCAGCAACAAACAGGTGGAAGTGGAAATTAAAAACACAGCACCATTACATTGACACCCCCCAAAATGAAATACTTTGGTATAAATCTAACAAAATATGTACATGAGATATATGAGAAAAACTATAAAACTCTGATGAACGAAATCAAAGGAAAACTGAATAAATGGAAAGACATTTCAAGTTCATGGATAAGAAGACTTAATACTATTAAGATATCAGTTCTTTCCAACTTCATCTATAGAATCAGTGCAATCCTGGTCAAAATCCCAGCTCGTTATTTTGTGAATATTGACAAATTGGTTACAAAATTTATATGGAGAGGCAAAACATTCAGAATAACCAATATAATATTGAAAGACAAAATATATGGAAAGGAGAAAATAAAAAAAGGTGAATCATGACCCAAAGGAAAATAAGAAAGAAAGACAAAAATGTTGGAGTATCAAATCCACCCATCTTCAAGTCTTATTTTAAAGCTACAGTGATCAAGACAGTGTGGTATTGATGAAAGAACAGACAACTAGATCAATGAAACAGAACAGAGAGCTCAGAAATAGACCCATATAAATATAGTCAAGTAATCTTTGACACTTCAAGGCAAATAGATGGGGGAACAATGGAAACAGTGACAGACTTTATTTTGGGGGGCTCCAAAATCACTGCAGATGGTGACTGCAACCATGAAATTAAAAGACGCTGCTTGGAAGAAAAGCTATGGCCAACTTAGACAGCATGCTAAAAAACAAAGACTGCTTTGCCAACAGAGGTCCAACTAGTCAAAGCTATGGTTTTCCCAGTACTCATGTATGGGTATGAGAGTTGGACTACAAAGAAAGCTGAACACCAAAGAACTGATGCTTTTGAACTGTGGTGTTGGAGAAGACTCTTGAGAGTCCCTTGGACTGCAACCAGTCCATCCTAAAGAAAATCAGTCCTAAATATTCATTGGAAGGACTGATACTGAAGTTGAAACTCCAATACTCTGACCACCTGATGTGAAGAACTGACTCATTTGAAAAGACCCTGATGCTGGGAAAGATTGAAGGCAGGAGGAAAAGGCGATGACAGAGGATGAGATGGTAGGATGGCATCACCAACTCGATGGACATGTGTTGAGTAGGCTCCGGGAGTTGGTAATGGACAGGAAAACCTGGTGTGCTGCAGTCCATGGGGTTGCAAAGAGTCAGACATGACTGAGTGACTGAACTGAATCTTTGACAGGAGAGCAAAGGCAATATACAGTAAAGATACTCTTTCAACAAATAGTGGTGGAACAGCTGGACTTCCACATGTAAAAAATAAACATAAAAAAAGTGAAATTAGAAACAGACCTTACCCCTTCACAAAAATTAATTCAAATCAGATCATAGACCTAAACGTAAAATGCAACGCTATAAAACTTCTAGAAGATTATATAAGAGAAAATCTAGATGACCTTGGGTTTGAAAATGACTTTTCAGATAGCAGCAAATAAATAATTGGTAAGTTAGACTTCATTACAACGAAAAGATTTGCTCTGTGAAACATTTTCTCAAGAGAAGAGAAACACAGGCTACAGACTGGGAGAAAATATTTGCAAAACCAAACTGTCACCCAAAATATACAAACAACTCTTAAGCCTCAACAGTAAGAAGCAAATAGCCTGATTTTAAAACTGGACCCATAAATCTTAACAGACTCCTCACCAAAGAAGATATATAGATGACAAGTTAGCATATGAAAAGATGCTCCATATTGTATGTTATCATGGAAATGCAAGTTAAAACTATGAGCTACTACTATACAGTTATTAAAATAGCAAAATCCAGAATACTGACAACACCAAATGCTGGTGAGGATATGGAGCAACAGGCGCTCTCATTCATAGCTGGAAGATGAAAACTGGAAAAGCCATTCTTGAAGACATTTGTACAGTTTCTTATAAGAATAAGTATACTCTGAAACAGTTAAGCAATTATGCTCCTTAGTATTTACCCAAAGGATTTGAAATTTAAAACCCGCACATGGATATTTATAGTAGCTTAATGCATAATTGTTAAAAACTGGAAACAAGATGTGCTTCAGGAGGTGAATGGGAAAACAAACTGTGGTTCATCCATACAATGGAACATTATGCAGGAATAAAAAGAAGTGAGCTATCAAACCATGAAAGGCCATGGAGAAACCATAAATGCATATTACTAAGTGAAAGAAATTTTAAAAGGATATATATTGCATGATTTCAACTGTATGCTGCTGCTGCTAAGTCACTTCAGTCGTGTCCGACTCTGTGTGACCCCATAGATGGCAGCCAACCAGGCTCCGCCATCCCTGGGATTCTCCAGGCAAGAACACTGGAGTGGGTTGCCATTTCCTTCTCCAATGCATGAAAGTGAAAAGTGAAAGTGAAGTCGTTCAGTCGTGTCCGACTCTTAGCGACCCATGGACTGCAGCCCACCAGGCTCCTCCATCCATGGGATTTTCCAGGTAAGGGTACTGGAGTGGGGTGCCATTGTTGTTCTGGAAAAGGCAAAACTATGGAAATAGTGAAAAGATTGGTGGTTGCCAGAGATTGGTTGAGGATAAAGAGATGAACAGAGCAGTAAAAATACTTTGGGTACCATAATGAATACATCACGGTCCAAATCCGTAGAATGTATAGCACGAAGAGTGAGTGGTAAGGTAAACTATGGACTTGGGGTGACTATAATGTCTGTCTCTTATACACATCTAGATGTGTATAAGAGACAGCTCTAATGCTTTGTTATTATTAAAGGAATATGTCAAAACAAAGTTTCAGAATCTTTTTTTTTTCCTCAGAATTATGCAGGCGTCTATGAGCTTTCTTTTAGAGGTATAAGTGTACAACTAAATTAAAATTGAACATTCAAATCACATTTAAAGTATGTTTATGCATTTAGCTTTATATGGCATTTCCCTGCATAATAAAATGGAATATTTTTTTCATCAGATTTCTGTCTTAGATCTGTACACAATTCTCCTGGCACCCCATCTTCATGTGAAGCTGGCCCATTTTAATGTTAATTTCAATGAAAGATCATCAGAAAAGAAGAAACTTGGGAAAACTCAAGAGTTGATATTTATTCATTCATAATTTGACTGAGTAATATCCATGTGTGGAATAAACTAATAGACTCAAGGGACTAGATCTAGTTAACAGTGTGCCTGAAGAACGATGGGCAGAGGTCTGTAATATTGTACAGGAGGTGGCAAACAAAACCATCCCAAGCAAAAAAAAAAGCAAGAAGACAAAGTGGTTATCTGAGGAGGCTTTACAAATAGTAGAAGAATGAAGAGAAGTGAAAAACAAGGGAGAGAGGGAAACGTACATGCAATTAAACACAGAGTTCCAAAAAATAGCTGGAAGAGACAAGAAGGCCTTCTTCAATGAGCAATGCTTAATAATAGAAGAAAACAACAAAAGGGGAAAAGCTCTAGAGATGTCTTCAGAAAAACGTCAAATACCAAGGCAGCATTCTGCCCAAAGATGGGCACAATAAA
This sequence comes from Cephalophus harveyi, assembly GCA_006410635.1. Classification (NCBI taxonomy): domain Eukaryota; kingdom Metazoa; phylum Chordata; class Mammalia; order Artiodactyla; family Bovidae; genus Cephalophus; species Cephalophus harveyi. The sequence goes on from SJYT01075151.1 coordinate 114,877, forward strand.
GTATAAAAATGGTAAAGACCTGGTAGATGCTGAAGAGATCAAGAAGAGATGGAAAGAATACATAGAAGTGTATAAATAAGATATTCATGAACTGCATCACTATGATGGCATGGTTAGTCACTCAGAGCTAGATATTCTGGAGTGAAAGTCAAGTGAGCCTTAAGAAGCTCTGCTATTAATAAAGCTAGCGGATGCAATGAAATTTCAGCAGAACTATTCAAATCCCTTAAGGATGATGCCATCAAGGTGTTGCATTCATCATGTCAGCAAATCTGGAAGACCCGGCAGTGGTCACAGGACTGGGAAAAGTCAATCCTCATCCCAATTCCCAAGAAGGGTATTGCTAAAGAATGTGCTAACCATCGGACAATCACACTCATCGCCCATGCTAATAAGGTCACACTTAAAATCTTGCATGCTAGGCTTCAGCGTTATACAAACTAGGACTTTTCAGATGTCTAAGCTGGGTTTAGAAAAGCAAGAGGAACTACAGCTCAAATTACCAACATTTGCTGGATTATAAAGAAAGCAAGGAAATTTCAGGAAAAAAAAAAAAAAGCATCTATCTCTGTTTCATTGACTACACTAAAGCCTTTGATTGTGTGGATCCTGACAAACTGTGGAAAGTTGTCTTCTGAGATACTTGTATGCAGGTCAAGAACAAGTTAGAACCCTGTATGGAACAACTGGTTGGTTAAAGATCGAGAAAGGAGTACAACTGGGCTGTCTGCTGTCACCCTGCTTGTTTAATCTAAACGCTGAGCACATCATGAGAAATGTTGGGCTGGATGAGTTACAAGCTGGAATCAAGACAGGTGGGAGAAACATCAACAACCTCAGATATGCGGATGATATCAGTGTATTGACAGAGAGCAAGAGGAACTGAAGAACCTCTTGATGTGGATGAAGGAAGAGAGTGAAAGAACCGGTTTAAGACTAAATATTAAAAAAAAAAACAACTAAAACCATGGCATTTGACTCCATTCAGTTCAGTTCAGTTCAGTAGCTCAGTCGTGTCTGACTCTTTGTGACCCCATGAACCACAGCACGCCAGGCCTCCCTGTCCATCACCAACTCCCGGAGTTCACTCAGAATCACATCCATCGAGTTGGTGATGCCTTCGAGCCANTTCCAGTATTTTGGTCATCTTATGCAGACAGTTGACTCATTGGAAAAGTCCCTGATGCTGGGAAAGATTGAGGGCAGAAGAGGGCAGCAGAGGAGGTGGCTGGATGGCATCACCAATGCAATGAGCATGAACTTGGGCAAGATCCAGGAGATGGTGAAGGACAGGGAGGCCTGGTGTGCTGCAGTCCATGGGGTCAGGAAGAGACGGACACAACTGGGCAACTGAACAACAACAACAACAACAAATTTGACTTAGTAGCAACTTGATGGCCCTATGCTCCAATGGTTCCTATTTATATGAGAGAGAGAAGAGAGTTTCAGGCCATAGAACTGGAAATAACTCCATTCCTTATCATGCATTTTCTTTGTATGGTTTGCTTATTTAAATTTATTTAGCACCTATCATGCATCACCCTGCTTATTTAACTTCTATGCAGAGTACATCATGAGAAACGCTGGGCTGGGAGAAACACAAGCTGGAATCAAGATTGCCAGGAGAAATATCAATAACCTCAGATATGCAGATGACACCACCCTTATGGCAGAAAGTGACGAGGAACTAAAAAGCCTCTTGATGAAAGTGAAAGTGGAGAGTGAAAAAGTAGGCTTAAAGCTCAACATTCAGAAAACGAAGATCATGGCATCTGGCCCCATCACTTCATGGGAAATAGATGGGGAAGCAGTGGAAACAGTGTCAGACTTTNACCCTTATGGCAGAAAGTGAAGAGGAACTAAAAAGCCTCTTGATGAAAGTGAAAGTGGAGAGTGAAAAAGTAGGCTTAAAGCTCAACATTCAGAAAACGAAGATCATGGCATCTGGTCCCATCACTTCATGGGAAATAGATGGGGAAACAGTGGAAACAGTGTCAGACTTTATTTTGGGGGGTGCCAAAATCACTGCAGATGGTGAATGCAGCCATGAAATTAAAAGACTCTTACTCCTTGGAAGAAAAGTTATGACCAACCTAGATAGTATATTCAAAAGCACAGACATTACTTTGCCAACAAAGGTCCATCTAGTCAAGGCTATGGTTTTTCCTGTGGTCATGTGTGGATGTGAGAGTTGGACTGTGAAGAAGGCTAAGCACCAAAGAATTGATGTTTTTGAACTGTGGTGTTGGACAAGACTCTTGAGAGTCCCTTGGACTGCAAGGAGATCCAACCAGTCCATTCTGAAGATCAACCCTGGGTGTTCTTTGGAAGGAATGATGCTAAAGCTGAAACTCCAGTTCTTTGGCCACCTCATGTGAAGAGTTGACTCATTGGAAAAGACTCTGATGCTGGGAGGGATTGGGGGCAGGAGGAGAAGGGGACGATAGAGGATGAGATGCCTGGATGGCATACTCAGTGGATGTGAATCTGAGTGAACTCCAGGAGATGGTGATGGACAGGGAGGCCTGGCATGCTGCAATTCATGGGGTCACAAAGAGTCGGACACGACTGAGCGACTGAACTGAACTGTCATGCATCAGACATTGTTCTAAACACTAGAAATTGGGAAGTCTCCAAGTTCATGGAAACTCTGTGGCTGAAGCTCAAGGTAAAAATAAAAACACTTGTCACAGGGCTAGGATATGGTTAAGGATACAAATGATTTTACAAAATTACCAATGAAAAAAACAAAAGCTCGAGATCAAGAATAATGTCCAAATTCACACACTAACTAACAAAATAAGTAATAAGAGGCATATTTCTGGAGTTACACTACATGGGTTCAGATTCTGTGTAGCCCCACTCCCCAATTACTGATTTTGTGTATTCCAACAATGTATTACAACATTTAGCACCTTAATGACCTGTTGGTACAATGGCAAAAACGATGACACCTGAAACTGTGGTGAGGACTAAATGGGCTAATCTGTGTAAAATAGTATAGCACTTGGTTTATGGTAAGATCTTAATACAGGTAAACTATTTTTTGTATCTGTATCTCATTTTACCTCATTCAATAATAATCTACATTATTATTACTACTACTGTTTTAATGCGGGGAAGCAAGGCTACAAAACAATATACTCAAAAAAAATACTAATGCTAATTTTAGGCCATTTTAAGGAAATATATGAAATACTAGTTCATTGTACTCTTCTGATGAGTCAATAATCTGTGCTATGGAGAATTAGGAAAGGGTACTACACACCCTACACTATTATTTTTTTTTATTGTGGCAAAGCATAAAATTTACCATTCAAACCACTTTTAGCTATACAGTTCAATGGCATTAAGTGCATTCACATTGTTGTGCAACCACTAACACAATTCACCTCCAGAGATTCTTATCTTTCCAAACTGCAACTCCCAAATATTAAACAGTAACTCTCCACTTTCCCTCCCTCCTGTCCCTGACAATCATCATTCTATTTCCTGTCTTTGAACTTGATTACTCTAGACATGTATAAGTGTATTAAGTGGAATCATACATAATTGTTCTTTTGCATGCTAAGCCGATCCAGTTGTGTTTGAATCTGTGAGACCTCTTGAACTGTAGCCTGCCAGGCTCCTCTGTCCATGGGATTCTCTAGGCAAGAACACTGGAGTGGGTTGCCATTTCCTTCTACAGGGGATCTTCCTGACCCAGGGACTGAACCTGAGTCTCTTAGGTCCCCTGTACTGGCAGGCAGATTCTTATTTCTGAGCCACCAGGGAAGCCCAGTTGTTCTTTTATGAGTGGCTTATTTCACTTAATATAATGACTTCATGATTTGTCCATTTTGTAGTATATGTCAGAATTTCATCTCTTCATAAGATTGAGTAATTGTTCTCTGTATGGTGTCTGTGTACACATATTTTGTTTATTCATTCATATATTGATGGGCATTTGAGTTATTTCCCTAATATTTTGGCTACTGTGAATAATTCCACTGCTTTTAGGTATATACTCTGTAGTTGAATTTTGTGTCATATGCTAGTTCTATGTTTCATTTTGGAAGGAAGTGTCATATTATTTTTCATAGTAGCTGCATCATTTTTCATTTCCAGCAGCAATACACAAAGGTTCCAGTTTCTCCATATTCTCACTAAAACTTGTTATTTTTTGGTTTTGTTTTATTTTGTTTTTAATGATAGTCATCTTAATGGTGTGAAGGGGTATCTTGTGGTTTTGACTTGCATTTCTTTAATGATTAGTAAAGTAAGCACCTTTTCATGTGCTTATTGACTATTTTATTTTCAAAAGCGTCTATTCAAACCCTCAAGGCCTTTGCTCATTTTTAAATTAAGCTATTTGCATTTTTGTTGTTGAACTGTGAAAGTTCCATATATTTAACAAAGATGGATAAACAGATAACACTTCTTAGTAAAGGCTTTGGAATATGTTTTCTTGAATGAATAAATGAATTTGTTTCCTTTACATTTTAGCTTGACTGGAAGAAAAGAAAATAAATAACTTGCTTGTTTTTAAGGCAGATAAAATGCAGTAAATGGATTTGGTGAGAGCCCAAGTACAATCACATATGAAAAGCCTTCATTTCAGTTTCTACTGAGCTTTGTTGATTATCTCCATCGTATTTCAATCCCCTAATTTTACCCATATATCCCATTGATCATACCCATTATCTATAGCTCTGTGTGCATATAAATACATGATTAAAGATAGAAAATATTTGTTGATGACATTTTCCAACTAAGAAATGAGTTGTTTAGGACACTGTCAATTCCCTCTCCTGAGGTAATGTAGCTTGAATATTACTTCGTTGGGTCTTTATCTTATGGTTGCACAAAAGACATTTAACAAATCTCATCTTTTCCTAAAACAATTTAAATGTATTTATCCATTCCTTCATCAAAACAACCACATATATTACTCTGACATCACTATACCTCATTCATAATCAAATATACACATGAGCCTCGCACAAACTGCAGATCTGATTACATTAATAGAGCACCACCATCACCAACCTTCCCCCCACCCCACTTCCCCACCATGAGTAAAGACCATCAAAAGATGTTGCTGCTGCTGCTAAGTCGCTTCAGTCGTGTCCAACTCTGTGTGACCCCATGGACGGCAGCCCACCAGGCTCCCCCGTCCCTGGGATTTTCCAGGCAAGAACACTGGAGTGGGTTGCCATTTCCTTCTCCAATGCATGAAAGTGAAAAGTGAAAGTGAAGTCACTTAGTCGTGTCCAACTCGTTGCGACCCCATGGACTGCAGCCCACCAGGCTCCTCCATCCATGAGATTTGCCAGGCAAGAGTACTAGAGTGGGGTGCCACTGCCTTCTCCAATAGGTGTTGCTACAAGCAGTTAACCCTGGAGAGCTACACAGTACCACGGAGTCAGGCTCATCTCAACTCCAGTCTCTTTCACTTACTACCCACCTCCCAGGAAAGTACTATAGCCTCTCCAGGCTTCAATTTCCTTTTCTAAAACAATATAAATTTGGTGCTTAATTCCTAATATTGTTAGGAAGAGAGAATGATAGATTTGAACATGCCCCACAATAGAATCTGGCATACAAAAGTATACCATAAAATTAGCTCCCATCTCTGAAAACTTATAAGAGCTAGCGCATTGTCTCCTGGTACCAGAAGAAGCAATGCAGACCCATTTTGTGCATATTAAAATGAAAAGCCTACAGAATGTGGCAGAAAAATGCATTGTAATCTTTGCAACTAGTTGTGAGTTGATGTTTTGTAGCTAATGTGTGTCTGTTGCAGTCCCATGGACTGCAGCCCACCAGGCTTCTCTGTCCATGGAATTTTCCAGGCAAGAATACCAAAATAGGTTGCCATTTTCATCTCCAGGGGATTTTCCTGACTCAGAGATCAAACCCACGTCTCCTGCTTGGCAGGTGAATTTTTTACCACTGAGACATCTGGGAAGTCATAAGGATAAGTAGCCCAAAGCAAAAGGTGACAAGCTCAGTGCCACCCCCTACCTCATAGGATAGAATCTTCATGATGCACATGAAGAGGTCATTTTCCTACAGCCTCCCTGGTTAAAGGTTGTCACTAGAGGTACAATACATTGTAATTTGCCCAGGAAATCCCAGCTTGCAGATGACACCTGTTCTCAGAGTGAAATTATGCACAGGAACACTTTCATCCACAAAAGTGTCCTGGCTATCTCAAAAACCTATAAAAGGAAGAGTAAACTAAACCCAAAATGAAGAGAAGGAAGGAAAGAGAAAAAAAGATTAGAACAGAATCAAAGAAATTGAAAATATAAAAATAGAGAAAAATCAACAACACAAAAATATTTCCTTGTTTAAAAAAAAAAGTCAATGAAATGGATAAACCTCTAGGAAAACTGAAAGAAGAGAGACTACAAATCAGTACTATTGGGAATATTACAAGGCTACAGATCCTGCATTCACTATGAATGTATTTATGCTCATAAGTTAAACAGTTTAGCTTCAATTTCCCTAAATGCAAACTATCAAACTCAACCACAATAAAAGAGATAACCTTCTCTTAATGATACTATGACAAATAAATCAAATCTGTAATTGAAAAGTACCCACTCACCCCAGTTCTAAGTAACAGTTAGAACCAGATATGGAGCAAAATACTGGTTCCAAATTGGGAGAAGAGTACGTCAAGGCTGTATACTGTCACCCTGTTCATTTAATTTATATGCAGAGTACATCATGAGAAACACTGGGCTGGAGGAAGCACAAGCTGGAATCAAGATTGCCTGGAGAGATATCAATAACCTCAGATATGCAGATGACACCAACCTTATGGCAGAAAGTGAAGAAGAACGAAAGAGCCCCTTGATGAAAATGAAAGAGAAGAGTGAAAAAGCTGGCTTAAAACTCTGCATTCTAAAAACTAAGATCATGGGATTCAATCCCATCACTTCATGCCAAGTAGATGGTGAAACAATGGAAACAGTGAGAGATTTTATTTTGGGGGGCTGCAAAATCACTGCAGATGGTGACTGCAGCCATGAAATTAAAAGACACTTGCTCCTTGGAATAAAAGCTATGGCCAACTTAGATAGCATATCAAACAGTAGAGACATTACTTGGCTGACAAAGGTCTGTCTAGTCTAGTCAAAGCTATGGTTTTTCCAGTAGTCATGTATGGATGTGAGAGTTTTATAAAGAAAGCTGAGTGCCAAAGAATTAATGATTTGAACTGTGGTGTCAGGAAAGACTCTTGAGATTTCCTTGGACTGCAAGGAGATCCAACCAGTCTATCCTAAAGGAAATCAGTCCTGAATATTCATTGGAAGGACTGACGCCGAAGCTGAAGCTCCAATACTTTGGCCACCTGATGCAAAGAACTGACTCAGAAAAGTCATTGATGCTGGTAAAGATTGAAAGCAGGAGGAGAAGGGGATGACAGAGGATGAGATGATTGGATGGCACCACCGACTCAATGGACATGAGTTTGAGTAGGCTCAGGGAATTGGTGAGGGAAAGGGAGGCCTGCTGTGCTGTAGTCCATGGGGTCCCAAAGAGTGAGACAAGACTAAGCGACTGAACTGAACTGAACTACTCTCTTCTGGGTTTTCCTGAAGGCTGAGCACATCATGGATGTGGAAACATATGAGAAAAATGCAAAGTATGCTGCCCAGTTTCAAAGTCCAGCCTGTACCTGAAATTCCACCATGCCAGTGATACCCTTTAGTTTTAGGTAAGAAATACTATAAATATACAGATTGTCTGGTATTCCCATATCTTTCAGTATTTTCCACAGTTTATTGTGATCAATACAGTCAAAGGCTTTGGCATAGTCAATAAAGCAGAAAGAAATGTTTTTCTGGAACTCTCTTGCTTTTTTGATGATTCAGCAGATGTTGGCAACTTGATCTCTGGTTCCTCTGTCTTTTCTAAAACCAGCTTGAACACCTGGAAGTTCACGGTTCACATATTGCTGAAGCCTGGCTTGGAGAATTTTGAGCATTACTTTACTGGTGTGTGAGATGAGTGCAATTGTGTGGTAGTTTGAGCATTCTTTGGCATTGCCTTTCTTTGGGATTGGAATGAAAACTGACCTTTTCTAGTCCTGTGGGCACTGCTGAGTTTTCCAAATTTGCTGGCATATTGAGTGCAGCACTTTCACAGCATCATCTTTCAGGATTTGAAATAGCTCATCTGGAATTCCATCACCTCCACTAGCTTTGTTTTTAGTGATGCTTCCTAAGGCCCACTTGACTTCACATTCCAGGATGTCTGGCTCTAGGTGAGTGATCACACCATCATGTTTATCTGGGTCATGAAAATCTTTTTTGTATAGTTCTGTGTATTCTTGCTACCTCTTTTTAATGTCTTCTGCTTCTGTTAGGTTCATACCTAACAGAAGTTGGTGAGGGACAGGGAGACCTGTTGTGCTGTTTCTGTCCTTTATTGAACCCATCTTTGCATGAAATGTTCCCTTGGTATCTCTAATTATCTTGAAGAGAACTCTAGTCTTTCTCATTCTATTGTTTTCCTCTATTTCTTTGCATTGATCACTGAGGAAGGCTTTCTTATCTCTCCTTGCTATTCTTTGGAACTCTTCATTCAGATGGGTATATCTTTTCTTTTCTCCTTTGCTTTTCACTTTTCTTCTTTTCACAGCTATTTGTAAGGTCTCCTCAGACAGACATGTGACCTTTCTGCTTTTCTTTTCCTTGGGGATGATCTTGCTCCCTGACTCCTGTACAATGTCTCGAACCTCCATCCATAGTTCTTCAGGCACTCTATCAGATCTAATCCCTTTAATCTATTTGTCACTTCTACTGTATAATTGTAAGGGATTTGATTTCAATTCAGTTGCTCAGTCGTGTCCAACTCCTTGTGACCTCATGGACTGCAGTAGGCCAGGCCTCCCTGTCCATCGCCAGCTCCCGGAGTTTATTCAAACTCATGTCCATTGAGTCAGTGATGCCATCCAATCATCTCATCCTCTGTTGTCACCTTCTCCTCCCATCTTCTATCTTTCCCAGCATCAGGGTCTTTTCAAATGAGTCAGTTCTTCACAACACGTGGCCAGAGTATTGGAGTTTCAGCTTCAGTATCAGTCCTTCCAGTGAATATTCAGGACTGATTTCCTTTAGAATGGACTGGTTGGATTTCCTTGCAGTCCAAGGGACTCTCAAGAGTCTTCTCCAACACCACAGTTCAAAAGCATCAATTCTTCGGTGCTCAGCTTTCTTTATAGTCCAACTCTCACATCCATACATGACCACTGGAAAAACCAGAGCCTTGACTAGATAGACCTTTGTTGGCAAAGTAATGTCTCTTCTTTTTTTATAAGCTGTGTAGGTTGGTCATAACTTTTCTTCCAAGGAGCAAGTGTCTTTTAATTTCATGGCTGTAGTCACCATAGGTCATACCTGAATGGTCTAGTGGTTTTCCCTACTTTCCTCCATTTAAGTCTGAATTTGACAAATAAGGAGTTCATGGTCTGAGCTTCAGTTCAGTTCAGTCACTCAGTCGTGTCCAACTCTTTGCGACCCCATGAATCGCAGCACACCAGGCCTCCCTGTTCATCACCATCTCCCGGAGTTCACTCAGACTCACGTCCATCAAGTCTGTGATGCCATCCAGCCATCTCATCCTCGGTCGTCCCCTTCTCCTCCATCATGATGTACTCTGCATAGAAGTTAAATAAGCAGGGTGACAGTATACAGCCTTGACGTACTCCTTTTCCTATTTGAAACCAGTCTGTTGTTCCATATCCAGTTCTAATTGTTGCTTCTTGGCCTACATACAGATTTATCAAGAGGCAAGTCAGGTGTTCTGGTATTCCCATCTCTTTCAGAATTTTCCACAGTTTATTGTGATCCACACAGTCAAAAGCTTTGGCATAGTCAATAAAGCAGAAATAGATGTTTTTCTGGAACTCTCTTGCTTTTTCCATGATCCAGCGGATGTTGGCAATTTGATCTCTGGTTCCTCTGCCTTTTCTAAAACCAGCTTGAACTTCACTCAGTTATTCATTTATAAATTCATTAAGTTTAGTAAATGCAAGTCAGGGACCAACTATTCTTTCTAGGTTGCTTTTCTTTTTTCCTGTGAACCTCACTGCACCTAAAATGGGAATGAGTATAACATTGACACCAAGTAAATCATTATTTGCTGATTAATTAACTGAATAACATTGTGTATCTCTATGTGAGAGTACTGGGACAGAAAAAGACTACAGTCGTAGTTTGTATACATTGTGCTGCCTTTGACTTTGAAGGTGAAGTTGCTCAGTTGTGTCCGACTCTTTGCAACCCCATGGACTGTAGCCTACCAGCCTCTTCCATCCATGGGATTTTCCAGGCAAGAGTATTGGAGTGGGTTGCCATTTCCTTCTCCAGAGGATCTTCCTGACTCAGGGATTGGATCCAGGTCTCCTGCATTGTAGGCAGATGCTTTACCGTCTGAGCCACCAGGGAAGTCTTTGACCTTAACCTCAGCCAAAGACTGTTTTCTACTCTTATTCAATCCTCACAATAATAAACTGATATGAACATTGTTATTTTTACAGAAGACTAACATTATCAAGGAATACACAAACCCCAAATGCTATCAGGACTACTGAAAATTGTTCTACTGGCCTTCTATTTATTAGCTTGAAAGGACAATGCCAGAAATCGGTATGTAAGCTTTTATTTGTTCTGCTCAGGGTTCAGAGTTAAACTAAACCATGCATACAGGGTTCCATGGACAATTGTTTTCAAAAAGAGTCTTGATTATACCCAAATTTGACCTATCATATTGACTTGAGCATCATACCACAATATAACAAATAATTCCACCATTTTATATCTATTCAGAAAAATCCTTTCATCTCCCTCTCAGAGACAGAGTAATATTCTGAGTTCATTACTGGTGCGATTCACCATGGGATTTATTTTCTTGTCGGACACATTAACAATTACTAAAACGTGTTACTTAAGGAAATGCTTTCTAGGTTTATCAATTGGTTTAAAACGCACAGCTTGATGAAATAGTTTGCCAGGTAGATTCAAGATTCCTCATTAAAGAAACACCTCCAGCTGCCTGTCAGTGTCAATGCCTTTCAAAAGGACAGCGTGGGGTATGGATTTTCAGATTCAGGGCTATCTCATACCCTTATGATGCAAGCACTCCAAAGCCAGGGATCCAGCTGCATTTTTTTCCCCTGACATTTCAAGAAATTCTGCAGGAAAACAAAGCTAACTTTTACAACAGAGAAAGATTGTAGGATGTTGGGGAGATTCTAGTATTTCATCCTTTTCCATCTTACCAGTTCACTTTCTCACTGCCAGCAGACATATAAATCATCCAGTTCCTTCATTTCCCCTTCTAGTTCATAAAGAGGATGTATCTTCATTTGAAAAGCACTTTGCCATTCTTAAAGGATAATTCTGCAAGTGCAGGACGATGTTTCATTCCCAAAACAACAACAAATTAGATTTTGGATCCCCTTTAGCAAAACAAAAAGCAGCCTCTGAGGGCCCCTTGGAGTTATGATATCTAAGTCTAAAGAGGAGACAGGAAAAATTGAGATTCTAGAAGTTAAAATTTTCTGCTAGGCCTTTTCTCACTGATTTCTAATGTTCTTTCCAAAAGGTTTAATATTAATATTTTGCCACTATGCAATATTCAGCCATTCTAAAAGCACTATACTAGGTCTGAGTGGATGGAAACAAGAATAATTCACATATCTATACTCAAGAAGCCAACAGTCTAGTATATGTGAAGAGGAGGATCTGTTTTTTTTTTTTTTTTTTTTTAAGTACTTACTGTACACCTGGGGCTTTGACATGTAGTTACATAGGTCTTACACAATCTTCACAACAACCCACGACCCAGCTATGTTATTTTTAGAAAATAGATTTTTATCTGGTTGATCAGATTAGCTATGATAATAGATGCAAGAGATTAAATTTTACTGACCTGATCAAAGTCATCATCATCTCTGATCTTATCCACTCAGCTTCCTAATGGTTCTCCATTTTTCAATTTTTGCATCTATCTAATATGTACTGTACTTGAAAGCCAAGGTTCAGTTCATTGGCTCAGTCGTGTCTGACTCTGTGACCTCATGGACTGCAGCACCCCAGGCTTCCCTGTCCATTACCAATTCCTGGAGCTTGCTCAAACTCATGTCCATCGGTGATGCCATCCAACCATCTCGTCCTCTGTCATCCCCTTCTCCTTCTGCCTTCAATCTTTCCTAGCATCAGGATCTTTTCCAATGAGTCAATTCTTTGCATCAGGTGGCCAAGGTAACCTTTTATAAATATAAAAGAGGCCACACCACTTCCAAGCTTGAGGCACTTACTCTTTTTACTTAGACTGCATTCTCAGCTCTTTTTTAGTGGCCAGCAGTATAGCACTGCACGATGGGGTCTTTGTCTGCATCTTCAGGCTCTTCTCTTTACCACCTACCTCTTTGTCCCATATGCTATTTTCATGCTGGTTTTCAGTTCCTCATGCTAATCAACTCATTCTAGCCTTAGGACCTTGGTACGTATTTGTCCTTGCATTGAACTATCCCCAATCCCAACCCTTTCCTATTCAAGCCAACCTGTCAAAGTCACTAATCTATGGAGACTGGCTTACATGGTCCCTCCATAGAAAAGTCTTTTGTAACCATCTAGTCTGAATTAGACTAAATTACAGCCCTCTTGGTTTGTTCCAGTATAACACTATTCTTTCAGAGTATGTTTTACACTTTAAAAGGTTTATTTGTATGCTTAAGTCTGCTGCTAAGTTGCTTCAGACGTGTCCGACTCTGTGCGACCCCATAGACGGCAGCCCACCAGGCTCCCCCATCCGTGGGATTCTCCAGGCAAGAACACTGGAGTGGGTTGCCATTTCCTTCTCCAATGCATGAAAGTGAAAAGTGAAGATGAAGTCACTCAGTCGTGTCCGACTCATAGTGACACCATGGACTGCAGCCTACCAGGCTCCTCCGCCCATGGGGTTTTCCAGGCAAGAGTATTGGAGTGGGGTGCCATTGCCTTCTCTGTGCTTAAGTCTAGAAGACTATAAACTTGATGGCAGAGCCCAGGTTGCCTTGGTTCACTGTTATGTTCTAGGTATCTAGGAGCACCTTACTCATGATAGACACTCATTACTTAAATACTTATCTAACAAATGAATACACAAGTTTAGAGGGATCTTTAAACTAGACGCCAGCACTATAAAAGCCTCCAGAGCCCCAAGAACAATTACCATTATCATAACCAATTCATACTTCATTATGTCTAATTTTCAATGAACTGTTTATACATACCTAATTTTTCAGAACACCACTCAGGATTTATTATTATTCCCTTTCCATGGTGAAATTGAGACTTAAAATGTTTAAGTAAATTATTTACTATTACGTAATTAGTAAGTAGTTGAGAATGGATTCAATCTAAGGTCCACTTTTAAATTAGAACCTTACTATCTCTAATCACTGGTGATTTTTCTGATATTTGATTGTATCTGTTCTCCTTTTTCCCCCCTCTGATTCTTCTTTATTCTGATGGTATCCTGGAAGGCTGACCTTTATCAATTAAGATTACACTTCCCAATTTCCTTTGATTCCCCTCCTACTTCTGCCTTTCCATGGGATTCAAAAAATGGGTGACACTTGCCGGAGATCATGGCTGGGAGGGAGACACGTTGGCGCATTTATTCCTATTTCCACAGCTCTGGTTAGTTTTTACTGGGTAATCTTCTTCCAGGGTTCGAGATCACTGGGTTCTGGGGATCATCTCTCTTCCTCTGCCCTTTCAAGCCTATGGGTAGCAACGACTTCCCACGTCCTGTTGGAGTTCATACCCCTCCTCACCTGTCTGTGAATAACCTCTTCACTGAAGCCTCTTACACTTATAGATGAACCAACTGTTTTCATCTGAGACCTGATGATTCCTAAAAGTCAGACAACTTTCATCTTTCATTTCAGGAGCACTGGAAGGAAAACAGTGCTCTGGAATTCCTACCCAACAATTTTCTCCCTGATAATGACAATAAAGATAAAATTCTTTAAAGCTTTCACACTTTTATTGCGTGGCAAGCCTTGCAATAGCAAGCACTTTATAAATTTAATTAAATCTTCATAACTTCTCTATGAGAATTGTCATTATCTTGATCTTGTATGTGAAGCAATAGACATACAAATTACATCATTTACTTGAAGTCAAAAGTAGTGAGTAGTGGAGCCAGGTTACTGCTATTCTCTGAAACTCAGCTGAGCCAACTAAGAAATGGAGATAATGAAACTTCTTTGTGTTACTGACAAGTTTAGAGATCACATACATGAGGGAACTGCCTCAGTGCACTACGCACAGTAGAAACTTCGTACAGGTAAGGGTTGCTATATAACTGTTGTTATCCCATATTACCCAATGTGAGAATTATTTCTCAGAATAATCCTGCAGTTTAAGACTCATAAGTTGGATTTTTACAAAAGAGAAACCTGAGGCTTAGGGAGGGTTAATAATTTGGTTAACATCATATGTTTCAGGGATGGAAACACATACACACCACTTCCTAAGTCAATACATTTTTTTCTATCACACATTGCTTTCATTGTCTAATCAAGGAAGGAATGTCTGTTTGTCACAAAAGACTACCCATTTCCTGGCTTGAAGCCCTGAGAAGTGTTGGTTGGGAGTTGTTGCATGAATTAGCACTCAGCAAAGAAACAGCCAATATCCTGGATGACAGTTTTACCAGAAAGGTGAAGGCCTTCCTTTATCACTGGTTCTTAAATCACAGGAGCATAGTAAAACACAATGATAGAGTGGAAAATGAAGTTATTTAAGGCAATTTTGTGAGCATGGAGAGGATGATATGGCCCAGATATGTAACGTCTCATGGCCTGACTTGATACAAGGTTAAAGCTGGGAGCCTCTTGAAGAATAAATTCTTATAAAATAAAATGACCATGTGCACTACAATTTTAGAGTTAGGCTGGAGTATGATGCCCAGTGGATAGTTTCAATATATACTTATTTAAAATTTCAAGACAATACACAGTTTATAGAGACTTTATGATGGGAATTGGGCTGCCTGTGTGGGATTTTACACATATTTTTTTCAGAAATATGACAACAATTTGGAGAAACAAAGAAAAACCTTACTGGACTTTGGGAGAAAGAAATGGTACTGAAAAACATCCTATCTGCCATGAACATATGCATGCTAGAGACATTTCCTATTTAATGACTATTAACGCTGGGCTGGAAGAGGCACAAGCTGGAATCAAGATTGCTGGGAGAAATATCAATAACCTCAGATAAGCAGATGACACCACCCTTATGGCAGAAAGTGAAGAGGAACTAAAAAGCCTCTTGATGAAAGTGAAAGTGGAGAGTGAAAAAGTTGGCTTAAAGCTCAACATTCAGAAAACGAAGATCATGGCATCGTCCCATCACTTCATGGGAAATAGATGGGGAAACAGTGGAAACAGTGCCAGACTTTATTTTTTTGGGCTCCAAAATCACTGCAGATGCTGACTGCAGCCATGAAATTAAAAGATGGTTACTCCTTGGAAGGAAAGTTATGACCACCCTAGATAGCATATTCAAAAGCAGAGACATTACTTTGCCAACTAAGGTCCATCTAGTCAAGGCTATGGTTTTTCCAGTGGTCATGTACGGATGTGAGAGTTGGACTGTGAAGAAAGCTGAGCACTGAGGAATTGACGCTTTTGAACTGAGGTGTTGAAGACTCTTGAGTCCCTTGGACTGCACCAGTCCATTCTAAAGGAGATCAGTCCTGGGATTTCTTTGGAAGGAATGATGCTAAAGCTGAAACTCCAGTACTTTGGCCACCTCATGCGAAGAGTTGATTCATTGGAAAAGACTCTGATGCTGGGAGGGGTTAGGGGCAGGAGGAGAAGGGGACGACAGAAGATGAGATGGCTGGATGGCATCACTGACTCGATGGACATGAGTCTGAGTGAACTCCGCAAGATGGTGATGGACAGGGAGTCCTGGCGTGCTGCTATTCATGGGGTCACAAAGAGTCGGACACGACTGAGTGACTGAACTGAACTGAACCAATTTCATCTATGTAGTAAAAATGAAATTAATTTTTCCTTAATCAGGAGCTCTCTCTCTGTATATAATTTAGCCCTTGCTCACTTCGCTTGGAAGTATGTTGTTTCTTTAACTTGTATTTTTCACATTTGCCTAGTGGAGAAATTACATGACCCCTTAGAGAGTCATGGTGAAATCAAATGAGATAGCCATCTACTAAGCAGCTACCTTGAAATATGTGAAATGATATCAGGATAGAGTTGTATTAAATTGTTATACATTTTCTAAACAGAACTCAATATGAAAATTACAAACAACCCAATTTAAAAGCAGGCAGAATAACTGAATAGACATTTTCCACTGAGGAAATGCAAATGGCCAACAAGCACATGAAAGGTGCTCAGCACCAGGAATCATGAGGGAAATGCAAATAAAAACTACGATGAGACATCACCTCATATCTCTTAGAATGATTGTCATCAAAAGGAACATAGAAAACAAATGTTGGCGAAGATGTGAAGAAAAGGGAATACTCATACACTATTGGCAGGATTGTAAATTGGTACAGTCATTGTTGAAAAAGTATGGAGGTTCCTTATAACACTTAAGATATGACCCAGCAACTAAGCTTCTCGGTGTATATCTGAAAAAAACAAAACACTAATTTGAAAAGACCCACATTTTAATGTTCATAGTAACATTATTTGTAATCTTCAAGATACAGAAGCAACCTAAGCATCCATCAACAAATACACAAAGAAGATGCTTTTATTTATATATATATCCAGGAGAAATTCAACAATCTCAGATATGCAGATGATACCACTCTAAGGAAGAAAATGAAGAGGAACTAAAACGTTTGCCTTTTGATGAATGTGGAAGAGGAGAGTGAAAAAGCTGGCTTAAAACTCAACATTCAGAAACCTAAGCTCATGATATCTGGTCCCATCACTTCATGGAAAATAAAAGGGGGAAAAGTGGAAGCAGTGACAGACTTTATTTTCTTGGGCTCCAAAATCACCACTGACAGTGACTGCAGTCACAAACTTAAAGATGTTTGCTCCTTGGAAGAAAAGCTATGACACCTAGACAGAGTATGAAAAAGCAGAGACATAATTTGCCAACAAAGGTCCTTATAATCAAAGCTATGATTTTTCCAGTAGTCCTGTATGGACAGATGTGAGAGTTGAATCATAAAGAAGGCTGAGCATTCAAGAATAGATGCTTTTGAATTGTGGTGTTAGAGAAGGCTCTTGAGAGTCCCTTGAACTACAAGGAGATTCAGCCAATCAATTCTAAAGGACATCAACCCTGAATATTCATTGGAAGGACTGATGCTGAAGCCAAAGCTCCAGTAATTCGGCCACCTGATGCAAAGAACTGACTCATTGGAAAAGATCCTGATTCTGGGAAAGACTGTGGGTAAGAGGAGGTGGCAGAGGATGTGATGCATCCTCTGAGGATTAGATAGCATCTATTGTATAGCACCGGGAAATATATTCACTATTTTGTAACAGCCTATAAAGGAAAATAATCTAGAAATTTATATA
>SJYT01075151.1:133468-146909 GCA_006410635.1 Cephalophus harveyi
AATCAAAATCTGAAAACATTTCAAAATTTATTTTAAAAAACACATTATTAATTCAATAAAAATTCAAATAGAGTTAATAAAAAGAAATTCAAGTCTATATTCAACAGAATAAAACTGTAGACCACTAAAGACAATGATAAATAGACAAAAAGTAGAGACAGGTCATCTGAATGAAAAATGACTGGAGTGAGTGTAGTCTTCACAGCAGCAATGGAAATCAGAATACATATGTTGATCATGGTAAGAGACATAGATACCAAATATTTAAAAATTGAACACTCAGCAAAAACTATCATTAAGGAAAAGGGCAAAATAAAATATTTTCAGAGGAAATGAGCATGGTTTCACTGAAGAAATCTCCAAAATAATGTAATTAGGGAAGAAGTAAAGGAAAAGTTATATTAAAAAAGAATAAAGGAAGAAAAGAAAACTGAAACATACATGGAAGTAAAATCTAACATTATTGTTAAACATTTTAGTGATGATAATATGTACTAGTATGTCTAAATTATAGAGTTAATAAAAAGCAAACCAAGAAAATACAAAACATTTTACATTAACAGCATGAAACTTATACAGAGAAAGTAAAATACTTATTAAAGACAGGAAGGAAGGATGGAAAGTGTCATGAGGAAACTTTTGAAGATGATGGATATGTTCATTATTTTGGTTGTGGTTGCAGTTTCTTGGTGTATGTATGTCCAACATTATCTAGTTGTATACTTTAGATATGTGTAATTTAATGTATGTGAAATATATTTCTCATTATAAATAAAAAAGCAGACTACAAAATATTTAAACAAATGGAGAGTTGAGGCATATTCAAAGTATCAGTAGTTCTCTAGAAATTCAATGGCTATAATACAATTTCAATCAGAATTCATATGTTTTATTCAAGAATGCCCTAAGTATATAAAACAGCAGAGTCCTTAGAATGACCTGCACAATTCTGAGACAAAGTAAGATAGATGGATATTCCCCATTCACATACCAAGCCTTATTTTAAAACCTTAATTGATACATAGACTAATTGTTAGAATCATTAATGTAGAAATACAGAAACAAGTATTTCAGGAAATAGTACATTGCTTAGTAAATGCAGTAATGGTTCAAGTAAAATTGGTTAGTATGAAAAAAATTAATCCCTACCACATATCAAAGAAGCAATTCCATATAGCTCACAAAGTTAAAATTTGAAAAGCAAAATTTTAATATTATGAAAGAAAATATAGGCAAATTTTTTCCTCCTGGGTGTAGAGGACCACAGAGCATGGTTTGACACACACACTTGTTAAGACACATAAAGCACAGTTTATAAAAGTATGATAAATTCAGCTATTTTAAAATTAAAAATATGTATACTTCTAAAACTATCATTAAAATCCCTACCACATATCAAAGAAGCAATTCCATATAGCTCACAAAGTTAAAATTTGAAAAGCAAAATTTTAATATTATGAAAGAAAATATAGGCAAATTTTTTCCTCCTGGGTGTAGAGGACCACAGAGCATGGTTTGACACACACACTTGTTAAGACACATAAAGCACAGTTTATAAAAGTATGATAAATTCAGCTATTTTAAAATTAAAAATATGTATACTTCTAAAACTATCATTCTGCTAAGTCGCTTCAGTCGTGTCCGACTCTGTGCGACCCCATAGACGGCAGCCCACTGGGCTCCCCCATCTCTGGGATTCTCCAGGCAAAAATACTGGAGTGGGTTGCCATTTCCATTATGAGAATGAAAATGCAAGCTTCAACAGAAGAGCTTAGATTATTGCTCATAAAATATAAAGTACTGCTAGCAGTGTCAAAGAAGGGTAACCAAACCATAGAAGGATGGGCAAAATATATGAAGATATTTTACAGAATAAACACTAAATATGTAAGCATTCACCTTCATTAACAAGAAGGAAATAAAAAATCAAAACCAAACGTAGATGCCACTCATTCTCATTTAGTACATTTGATAATACTCAGCATTAGCAAGATTACACAATCACAGTAAATTATGTTATGCTGGTGGAGGTGTATTTAGTATGATTTTGATGTAACTATTTTAGAAAATAATTTTCTGTTTTTGTGTAAAGTTCAAGCTCTGGATGCTGTTGATAATAAAATGAACATGTTTCAGCATCTGTAAATCTCAAAAAGCTAGTACTGGTTGGAAAAAGTAGAGAAAATTATAGCCAGTATGATACATTCATATAAGCTTTCTAAAAATGCATATATATTCAGTGAATCTAAATAAGGTAAACAAAAGATAATTCAGAAGTAAAGTTTGATAGGACTTTTAATTTTCTATTTATTCAGGTAGTGACAGAATGACAGAAAAATTCCTGTGTCTATGAAATATTTTTTGTGTTATATAAACCTTCCTTGGTTGTGCCTGATACCTTAATTTTTTAAACTGAAGTATAGTTGATTCCCTGGTGGCTCAGACAGTAAAGGATCCACTTGCAATGCAGGAGATCTGAGTTTGATCCCTGGGTTGGGAAGACCCCTTGGGGAAGGGATTGGCTATCCACTCCAGTATTCTTGCCTGGAGAATTCCATGGATAGAGGAGCCGGGTAGGCCCAGTTCATGGAGTCACAAAGAGTCAGACATCACTGAGCAACTTTCATTTTCACATAGTTGATTTTCAAAGTTGTTTAAGTTTTAGGTAAAAAGCAAAGTGAGTCACTTTTACATATATATATATATATGTATATCAGATAACTTTTAGATTAAAATGTCATTGCTGCTGCTGCCAAGTTGCTTCAGTCGTGTCAGACTCTGTATGACCCCATAGATGGCAGCCCACCAGGCTCCCCCATCCCTGGGGGAACTGTAAATCAATCTATGGGACTACTTTATACAAATCTATACCCTATTTAAAATTTTAAAAATAGTAATATCATGCTCCAAAACAAACTAAGAACTGTAATAGGAAACTAACTCTTACAAAGATTTTGAACCTATCAGTTTTCAATGATATTTCTAGCAATAGCTGTTCATTTAAACATTTTAACATATGCTCACCTTCAATGAATGGATGACTCCCTGAAATTCCCAAGAATCTCAACAAAGGCATTTCATTAAAGTCTTTCTTGAACTAAATCTCAAGATCATGCTCTTTAGTGAGGCTGTATTCCTTAGTTTGAATGAGAAATAATTTTATTGAACAA
Source organism: Cephalophus harveyi (assembly GCA_006410635.1). NCBI lineage: Eukaryota > Metazoa > Chordata > Mammalia > Artiodactyla > Bovidae > Cephalophus > Cephalophus harveyi. The sequence continues at coordinate 136,639 of SJYT01075151.1, forward strand.
TACTCACAAATTGAGAAGCCATGCTCAATCATTTTTTTTTTTGTAAAGTCATTTGTAATACAACACACACAACCGATAAAGCTAACTCTCTTTCAGTAAATGGTGTATTGATTTTTCAGCTGTGAATGCATATTGTACTATTCAGAGAAAATGTCTGTTCCAGTATCTGCCTATTCCCTGGGAATATGTGTCCACAAACTAAATAGTAAGGTGAGAACCGCTCTAATTTGCTTACATTATGTGGTATTTGCCCTGGAGTATGGTGACTGTTAGAGGGAAAATAGTCGACATGACATTGAACAACTTCTTTATTGAAAGTGTATGCATGTGAGTATTCACAAACATGCATATATATACACTGAAATAAAAGGGAAAGAAAAAAAAATGACAATGAGAACCTAGTATGGTCAAGCACTGTGCTAGTCATTGTCAATATAAAATCTAATAAAGGATAGTTCCTGCATTACAAGATGAGAGTGAAATGAACTGTCAAGTTCAATGCCATTGGAATAGTGTTGTAAAGCAAATCTGTAAATGGTGCAGGACCAAGAAGAAGACCAAGGTTTGTATGGTAAACAGGATTCCACAAAAAAAAAGTGAACTTTTAAGAAGGTTCAGAGAGTGGGAGCAGAAAATGGGAGCAGAAAATATATTCAAAGCAAACTATGCATAACACTGAAGTCTGAAAGGGAAAGACATATTTGGAGAAATATACATTATTCAATGAGTTAGGAGCAGGGGTGCATAACATGCAAGCAAGGAGACTAGAGAGACAAGAAGGACAGGATAAAAAATAGCCCCTGAATCAGAGGAAGTTTTGAGTACAGGAACAGCATATTCACTTTTTATTTTTAATGTATTTCTCTGGGGAGATTAAACAGGTTTGTGTTTTAAAAGGACCAGATGATGTATAAGAACTGCTCAAAAATCACTGCAGGGGCTTCCTTGGTGGTCCAGAGCCTAAGACTCTGAGCTCCAAAAGCAGGGGACCTAGATTCTATCTTTGGTTGGGAACTGGGTCCCATATGCTTCAGCTAGAAGTTTGCATACCATGGCTAAGAGTTCACATGCCACAGCTGGAAAAACAAAAAACAAACAAAAAAACAAAAAAACCCCTGCATGTTGTAACTAAAGATGTTGCATGCCACAGCAAAGACTGAAGATCCCTCACGCTGCAACTAAGACCCAACACAGGCAAATAAATAAATCTTTTTTTTAAAAAATCACTGCAGGAAGAGAATAAGATGACAGAATAACAGGACATGGAATTCACCTCCTCCTACAATAAAAAAAAAAAAAAAACATCCACATGAGGAACAATTCTCAATAAAAACTGACTGGAGACTGGCAATAAAACTCCAGTAAAACAACCCAGGGTGAAAGAAGATCCACACAAAATCAGGCATGGAGGGAAGACAAATAATGTTAGGACCTGTGCCCCAGGAGGGGACAGAGGGAAAAGGAGATTACACATGCAGAGATCCTCCCGGGGGAGTAAGCAGCTCAAGGCATATATATGGAGCCACAGTCCTGGTGTTCAAGCGGAGCCCCCTTGTCTGGTTGGTGGGCCAGTGGGATTCACAGGAGGGCCATGGGAAGCCTGGACTCTGCCCAGAAGGAACGTGCATGTGTTTGAATCCTCCCAAACCAGAGAAGGGACAGCAGGTTAAAATTGTGTAGGTGGCTGACTTGTTTCCTACGACCACCCTAGCGTGTGGACCACAGCCTGAGCCCAACAAACTCTCGAGTCCTGCTTCCTCCAGTTTGCAGTTCTATACTGTAGCATGGGCCACCATGACCAAGGAAAGAGCAGCTATGAGACGCCAAGGTGGTTCAGACTAAAACGGTTCCCAAACAGGTGGGAGCAGCCATCACAGGTGCTTACATAGGCAGTACTTGGGGGGCACTCTGGCCTCTGTCTGCAGCCATGCCACCACAGCCACACCACATAACACATGGACGGCCCACACGGTTCCTGCTTGTATTGCAGCACTGTTCCACCAGGGGCTTAATGGCAGGAGTTGAGGCGAGAGGTTGGCCATAAAGGATACTCAGACCTAAAGTAGCATCTGTAAGGCAAGGACAGCCATCGCTGGCACCTGCACAGGCAGCAAATCAGAAGCATCCTTGAACACTACGGCTGGACTGCCGCAGCCCTTACTCGAGCATATGCTGAGAACTGACACAGTCCATCTTGCTCCAGCACTGTCCCCACTGGGGCAAGGTGGCCGATGATAGAAAGAAAATTTACTCAAACAGAGCCAGCCCAGATCTGAACCTCAGGGCTTCTTCTCCAGCAATCTGGATCTTAATTCCACCCCTTCTAGATTTATGATGACCACTGAGCTGAGGGAAAGCCTCAGCTCACACTAGGCTCTGTCCCTAGTCCCTTCATCTCCAGCACCATCTCCTCCCAAGGTGAAATAGCTGCCAGAACACCCTGAGGAAATGCGTAAGTTTTGTTCTCATCAAATTAAGCTGTCTCACCAAAACCACTGAGAAGATGCAGGTTGCAGTGGGGTGCTTCCACATAAGGACAGCCCTTCAAAATCACGATAGGTAACTCTTTCACTTAATTTCAAATTTATTCTATGAGATCACAATTACTTTGATACCAAAATCAGAAAAAGACACTACAAAAATAAAGAGAGAGAGAGAGAGAAAGTAATAGACCAATTATTTCTGATAAGTATAGATGCAAAATCTCCAACAAAATTTTAACATACCATATCCCACAATACATAAAAAGTTCATATGCAGTAATCAAGTTTAATTTATTTCAGGGATAAAATGATGGCTCAGTATTGCAAATCAATCAGCATAATACACATTAACAAAAGGAAGATAAAATCACATGATCACCTCAATAGAAACAGAAAAATCATATGACAAAAGTCAACATTGGCTTATGATAAAAACTCTCAAAGTTGGTATACAGGGAAGATATCTCAACATAAAAGACCATTTATGCTAATATTATGCTTAATGGTGAGATCCTGAAATCATTTCCTCTAAAATCAGGAGGAACAAGACAAGAATACCCACTCTTATCACTTCTATTTGCCATAATATTGGAAATCATAGCCATAGCAATCAGACAAGAAAAATAAAATGAATCCAAACTGGAAGAGAAAATCCCATATAGCTATGGTCAATTAATTTGTGAGAATGGAGATAAGAACATACAATGGAAAAAAAGACAGTCTCTTCAATAAGTCATGCTGTTAATAGTGGATAAATACATGCAATACATTCAGCCAAAAGGTAGCTCAGTCGGTAAAGAATCTGCCTGCAGTGCAGGACACATAGGTTCAGTCCTCCAGTTGGGAAGATCTCCTGGAGAGGGAAATGACAACCCACTCCAGTATTCTTGCCCAGAAAATCTCATAGACAGAGGAGCCTGATGGGCTATAGTCCATGGGATCACAAGAGCTGGACACGACTTAGTGAATAACTCACCACCAAATATATGTAAAAGAATGAAATTAGAACATTTCCTCACACCATATACAAAAATAAACTCAAAATGCTTCAAAGACCTAAATATAAGACCAGAAACTATAAAAATCCTACAAGAGAATCATAAATATAAATCAATAGTGTTTTTAATAACTCATAGCAATATTTTTTTCCATCTCTTCCCTGGTGTCTCAGATGGTAAAGAATCGGCCTGCCTGCAATTCAGGAGACATGGGTTCAATCTGAGTCAGGAAGATCCCCTGAAGAAAGGAATGGCAACCCACTCCAGTATTCTTGCCTGGAGAATTCCCATGGATAGAGGAGCCTGGCGAGCTACAGTCCATAGGCCCACAAAGTGTCAGACACAACTGACCAACTAATACTTTCACTTTCCTTTAGGAAAAAGAAAGCACCAATAACAACAACCAAACAAACCCAAATGGGACATAATTAAATGTAAAAGATTTTGCACAGCAAGGAGAATCTTTGACCAAGACAGCCTACTGAATGCAAGCAAATATTTGCAAATGATATGACTTTTAAGTGATTCATATCTGAAACACATAAACAGCACATACAACTCAAAAACAAGAGTGATTGAAAAATGTGCAGAATATCAGAATAGACTTTTTTTCAAAGAACACATGCAAATGGCACATAAAATGATAGATGTTCAGTGTCACTAGATAAATGCAAATCTAATCACTTGATAAATGCAAATCAAAGCCACAATGGGATAACACCTCACTTCTCAGAATGGCTATCATCATAAAGTCTATAGATAACAAATTGGGTAAGGATGTGCAAATAGAAAACCTTAGTACCTTACTGGTGAGAATATAAATTGGTGCAGCCGCTATAGAAAACAATATGGAGATTTTTCAAAACCACAAATTCCTGGGTATAAACCCAAGAAAACAAAAGCAGAAATTCAAAAAGATACATTTATGCCACTGTTCACAGCAGTATTAGTTACAATAACAAAGATATGGAAGCAACCTAAGTGTCTATCAACAGACAAATGGATAAAAAAGCTATGGGGTATCTGTATATTTATGTGTGTATATACATATACATATTACTTAGCCATAAAAAGAATGAAATTCTGCTAATTTCAACAACTTGGATGGACTTAGAGAGCAATATGCTTAATGAAATAAGTCAGACAGAATGACAAACAATATTATATACTCCAGTTGTGTTATAGCTTATACATGGAATTTAAAAAATAAAAACAAGCTAAGTTATTTAACAATACTCAATCAGACACACAGATATAGGAAACAAGCTAATGGTTACCGTAGGGAAGGGGAATGGGGAGGGTCAAGATAGGGATGCCGGATTAAGAGATATAATCTACTGTATTTAAAATAGATAAGTAACAAAGATATATTGTACAGCACAGGAAAATATAACCTTTGTTTTGTAATAATATTAAATAGACTATAATCTGTAAAATATTTCATCATTAAGCTGTGTGCCTAAAACTAATGTAAATAAATCATTTATACTTTAATAAAAAATCACTCTGCATGTAAATGTTAACATATGTATATGAATATATGTAATATAGATGTCTGAAGGTGAAAATGTGACATAAAAACAAAGGAATCTCAGAATCTCCTTAAGGAATTAGTCATTGGACGTTTAAGAGGCTAGAAATCTGAGTCTGGAGTATGATAAGCAGTCTTTCCTGAATATAGTAACCACCAACACCATCATTTATCATACGTTGGCTGTGTATTACATACTTTCAAAAACATTTTATACTTACTGTTTTGTTTACTCTTACTCTTTTTAAGAGTAGACTGTGTGAATTCCCTTTCAGGGATGAGAAATTTGAGAATTAAAAGGTGATAGATAATTCACCTCAAATCACAAAATTAGTAAATGGAACAGAGTATTACTTCAAAGGCTGAGCATGTAAATGCAAAAAAGGAATGGAACCCACATCACTGCTCTAAAGATGAGGAAGTCATCTGCCTGTTATATACTGAGTAACATTATACCCCAAGAAAATAGGAAAACATTACTGCTATGATAAAAGTAAGCCAGAGAATAAAATCAGACAGCCTAAGCATCAAGAAGAAATGACTTCTCTAGGAAGCTCTAAAGAGCTTTAGAGTCTGGTTTCAACACCACCTGCCTGACACAATCAGAGAATGAGGGGTTCTCCCAGGGTATGAGCACAATGACACCAGACAAAATGGCAATAACAACTTGCCTATTGGATAAATACTATGTCCCAAGATTTGCACCAGAGAAGGCGATGGCACCCCACTCCAGTCCTCTTGCCTGGAAAATCCCATGGGCAGAGGAGCCTGGTAGGCTGCAGTTCATGGGGTCGCGAAGAGTCGGACACGACTGAGCGACCTCACTTTCACTTTTCACTTTCATGCATTGGAGAAGGAAATGGCAACCCACTCCAGTGTTCTTGCCTGGAGAATCCCAGGGACGGCGGAGGTTGGTGGGCTATCATCTATGTGGTCGCACAGAGTTAGACACGACTGAAGCGACTTAGCAGCAGCAGCAGCAAGATATGTACCAAGCCATTTAAACATGAGCTAAATGGTACACAAAGAATTTGATGTGACTTGTCACTCATTATCTAACTCCAAAGTTCATTCTTTTATGCAGAATTGCCTTCCATATCTGAGTATAGGAAATATCTGAATGGCCATGTGGAGCTGTTTCTTTTAATACTTCTTTTAAAAATTTATTTTAATTGGAGGCTAATTACTTTACAATATTGTAGTGGTTTTGCCATACATTGACATGAATCAGCCACGGGTGTACATGTGTTCCCCATCCTGAACCCCCCTCCCACCTCTCTCCCCATCGCATCCCTCAGGGTCATCCCAGTGCACCAGCCCCAAGCACCCTGTCTCATGCATTGAACCTGGACTGGGGATCTGTTTCACATATGATAATATACATATTTCAATGCTATTCTCTCAAATCATTCCACCCTTGTCTTTTCCCACAGAGTCCAAAAGACTGTTCTATATGAGGGAGCTGGTTTCTAATATATCAATTTACTCTACCATTTTTTCTGCTTTAATCGTGACTTCTCATAGAGTAATACAGAAGATGGATTGGAAGTGGTTTGACTCTCAACTAGTTATGGTGTAGGAGTACATTTAATCACTTAGGTGATAAGTGTGATGTTTTCAAGTTATGAAATTCTCACATGGTTTGGGGATGTAGGAGGTATTACTCAGAAAAGACATTACTAAATTGATATTAATGCATTTTTTTCCAGGTACCCTAAGGTACACAGATAATCTCACCTATATGAAACTCATGGCATACAAATTCAAATTCACAAAACAGATATATTAGAGAGTATTTATTCTCAAGAGCAAAAACAATTTTCCCACTATACAAGGATTTCTTTAACTAGCAAATTCCCCCCTAGTGTATTTCAATTAGTTTTCCATTTACAAAAAAAAAAAAAAAAAATCAACTTGTGTGCAAGTTTGCAGTGAGACAGCTATTGCATAAAGTAAAATACAGTAACATCACATTTTAGAGATTCAGACAAACTCCTGGGCAGAAAACACTTTGAAAACCACATACAGAAATTATGCATCCTTGTAGATGACGCACGGAGTAGCCTTCCGTTCTTCAGTTGATTTAATGGATGATAAATTCACCAGTGCTGAGAGTTCAGTACATGCCAGCAAAACTCCCAAATTAATTCCTACTGATGACTCTGTTCTATTTTTTTTCTCCCCCCACTGCTATTATCTGGAAACAAGTTGACACCGACTTCTTACACATAGGACTTATCTAGACTTCCAGCTGTTTGACTGATAAGGAGATTACTAAATAAACTTCTAACTCTGCTAGATGGTAGGTGGTCATGTTTGACTTGAAATATTTTCAGCTCTTTGGATTAACAAAGAGCTGAAAATTTTAAGGATAAGAAGAACTTTCCCCTCCCCCTCCGTCCAGACAGTATTTATTAAGAGGAATGAACTTTTTAGACTTTTGATTGGCATTCTTGCCTAAAGTAGCATCTGATCAACTGTGTGGAGAACATGAAATTTCCTGAAAGTATAAACTAACTATGGCTGCAAAGGACATTGGGCTTTGTCCTTGCAAGGATGAATAAACTGGAAAAGCCTTTCACATAAATGAAATCTCTTATATAGATGTCCCTTCCCCCAAAACCTTTAGCATAAGACAATGGCCATCATGTTGGTGATGATTAGATAGTAAATCACTGTAAATAAAACTCTTAAATACCAAAGGGATATGGGAGAATGAATGGTCAGCACTTGGAGTAAAATAGAAAGATATTTTTTTGTGTCCTGGGTTTTGCAAAGGACTACCTGCATGTCCTTGGACCTCTCTTTAACTTCTCAGAGCCTCCTTTTTCTCATAAACAAAATAGGGACCAAAGGATCTATAATCTATGGCAAATAATCTATGAAATTGTAGCTATTTTATAATTTTGTAGTCATTTAGAGTATCTTTCTTTCCTTAATTATTTTATAAAACTGCTGACTAGCTTACTTTAAGCCTCTCTTCAAATCTTTCATCTGCTTTAAGGATTCTTAGCAATTATCAATCCAATTCTGTTTAATCAAAGCTATGATTTTTCCAGTGGTCATGTATAGAAGTAAGAGTTGGACCATAAAAAATACTGAGCACCAAAGAATTGATGCTTTTGAACTGCGGTTCTAGAGAAGACATGTGAGAATCCTTTGGACAGCAAAGAGATCAAACCAGTCAATCCTAAAGGAAATCAACCCTGAATATTCACTGGAAAGACTGATGCTGAAGCTCCAACACTTTGGCCATCTGATGCTAAGAGTCAACTCATTAGAAAAGACCCTGATGCTGGGAAAGATTGAGGGCAGGAGAAGAGGCCAAGAGAGGATGAGATGGTTGGATGGAATCTCCAACTCAACGGACATGAGTTTGAGCAAACTCTGGGAGATAATGGAGGACAGGGAAGCCTGGTGTGCTACAGTTCATGGATTTGCAAAGAGTCAGACACAACTTAGCAACTGAACAACAATGAACAAATCAAACACTAATTAAACCAATGATGATAGATAGTTCACTGCTCTAAGCCAAGTACTGTCCTAAATTCTCAAGAAGCATGGCAATGTTTAAGAATGTTTTGGTTTACTTACAACATATATTAGACCCTTTACCAAAGTAGCTCTAACTTTCCACTCCTCTCTGTAGCCATTCTCTTTGCTATGTGACTCTGAAGCTCTTTCTATTGATATATATTTCCCCAGCTCTTATCTGGACTGATCTTCTGAGCTCTTCATTAGTAAACTGTGATGGAAATGATACTTGGCTAGATCTGAGTCTAGACCTCAGGAAACCTGGCATATATTTCTGTATTCTTGGAACTCTGCCAGTTCCATGAGACTAGGTTTGGACTGCACTACTGGAGGATGGGAATCCACTTGGAAGACAGACCACTTGTGCCAGACAAGGCACTTCTCGATTTGCTAGATTCAGTTGAGCACCCAAAATCTGACAGTCCACATTAGATCAGCATGGGAAGGATGGGGTATGGGAGGACCTTGGACTGCAGATTAGTAGGGAGCTTAGCCAATTCCAATAAAGAAATTGATCTATATACTCATGAGCAAAATGTGTCAAGCATCCCAAGGGGAATCAGTTTAGAAATACAATCAGGCAATTAAATAAACTGATTAGGTCATAGTAATAACTTATGCAATGGAGGCAAAATACAAACTGTAAGGGGTATAGAGGAGAGAGATCACTGGAATCCAGGAGATTCATGGGAGATATTGCAGTATGACCCTATTATAACTGGGTTCAGAAAAAATAGAACTTGCTGGAAATGTAGCAGGTTTTTAAATTTAAGGACATTTTCTGCTAAAACGCGTGCACTATTTGGAGGAGGGGGTGGGTTGACTAAAGGTAAGCAGAGTTGCACTTTACAAATAATACTCTGATGATGAGGTAGAAGCTAAACTGTGATAGAGAAGAAAGGAGTGAGGTTTACTGATGTCTATTCTAGGAATCATTCATCTAAAAGATAATGAGGATTGCACTAAGATAAACAGTCAACAGGGATGAAGATTAAGAGATGGGTTTGAGAAGTATCAGGAAGTACAATCTATGGATGGAATTGTTGCTTTTGTTTGCAGTGCAGAAGCACTCAGCAGAAAGGTAACATATCACAGAACTGATAATTCTCTTGTTGCAACTGCTTCTTAGAAACCTACTGTGCTATTTTGATAAAAGGATTTAGCCCCTGAACTTCTAAAGAATGTTAGCTTTTAAAAAGTAAAGAATATGGAATCTCTGTAGATACTGGTAAATGGGTTTAGGTCTGTTGCGTAGCCTGCATTTAGACCTTTACAGATAAAATCAAGGCAGGTGCTAGAAGCTACAGAGACACAAGTTTGGCTTCCTGGGACACTGCATGACTCTGGGTCCAAAGTTGCAGTAACTTCTGGAGACTCAAGTGACTTCCGGAAATCAGTGAAGGGAGTGACCACTTACTTTCCCTTTGTCATTATACCTTTCTTTTCTTCCACATTAATCTTTAACTGAGCCTTGATTCAGAGTAGTGGACTGTGAAACAGTGAAAGTGGGCTAAGAAGATTAAAGATCTCCATGAAACAGGTATGAAATACGACTCTGACAATTTGGTGCTGATCGTTCATGATGTGTGAAATTAAATCCATATCCAATGTGCCTAGACAATGCAATTAGTCTAGAGTATCTATGTCAGGAAACAAGTCTTGTTAAGTCAATGCAGGAACTCAGCTCAAAAATAGACCACTCTGAGTAAAACTTTTTTTTTTTTA
>SJYT01075151.1:147110-212343 GCA_006410635.1 Cephalophus harveyi
GATGATGACAAAGAAGAAAAGTTAAGTGATTTGCTTGAGTCAAAGATACACAGTGATTAGTTATCTGTTTATATCATTCATGCATTTCTCTATCCATTTTTCATAAATATTTGTTGAGACCTACTATGTACGAGGGGCTTCTCTGGTGGCTCAGATGGTAAAGAGTCTGCTTGCAATGCAGGAGACCCTGCTTCGATCCCTGGGTTGGGACAACTCACTCCAGTATTCTTGCCTGGAGAAACCCATGGTCAGAAAAGCCTGGCAAGCTACAGTCCATGGGGCCACAAAATGCCAAACACGGCTGAGTGAGTAACACACACACACAATATATGAGATATGTGAGAGATAATGATGAACAAAACAGGCCAAGTTGGTGCTTCAGAGTATATACAATATACCGGAGAAGAGAGAAGGTGGATATTAAACAAATACAGATGATTGAAAAATTAAAATTACAGCAAATACAACGTAGAAGCAGAACAAATAGCAAATGTGAGAACAAGACCTTTATCTTTGCCACAGTCATATGCATCAGACACTGCCCCAAAGTCGGCCCATATTGTATTGGTTTGGTATGTTCAGAACTATAACCTCAACACCAAGGACCTTGACATACAGCAACTGATTTAATCCTCACGTGTGAGTACTACTGTTCCTCCTATTTTGGGGATGAGAAAAATGAGACAGAGAGGCAAGTAGTGTGCCAGAGATCATCCACTAGCTAAGTGGTCAAATCAGGAGTAGAAACTAGGCTTGGGCTTTCGAAGGACATGCTCTCAGCCACTGTGCTATGCCCACCCATAAGCGCTAACCTCAACCTAATAACCCGATCCTCTTTCCTAATACAACACATCTTGATTATCTCTTACGATCCTGTTCACGATAAGCCTTTGGTGATACCATCCAAAAATTCCACAGAGAAAGTCGACTCTGCTGCATGCGTTTAATCAAATGCAAGAGGAATAGTGAAGTGGGACTGTGAGCATGCACTCTTAGACCAGTCAGTTTCTTGACTCTGATACTTCAAATGGGTGCGAAAGTTTGAATGAGATACTTCACCTCTCCGTGCTTCAGTTACTCTTTGATCCTGGCACCACCAGCTAGACCCCTGATAGAGCACTATCATTCTGGAACAACTAGAGACTTTGAAGTCTGCTCATGTTGCATTGATTTGGTATGCTCAGAGCTATTAATACAACCTCAGTACCTAGGATCATACCCCAAATAAAATACATGCTCAATACATATTATTGACTTACTGAATGAAATCCTTTCATTATCTTTGCCAGCCTACTTGTCTGCTCATTAAACTTTCCAGCAACATTGGATGGTTTGATATTCTCTTCACTTACTTGACAGTTTCTTATGTCAACACCACTGTATTTTTCTCTGCCTATTATAAAACACCATGACACAATTCCTTATCTAAAACCTATGCAGTCAGATGAGTGGTAGACTCGGTAATCAGGGGGAGGAGAAAGGGAGAGGTATTTTATGAAGATAAACCAATGCAACTGCATATTAAATAATGCCCTCAGTAGGGCCTGGGGTATATTGTAATTAAAATATATTAATATGTCTGGAGCACAACAATGAAATATTCACACTAAAAGAGATTAATGAATATTCTAGTACATCAGTTTACTTTCAGTTTTGCTACCCTTTGAGCAAGTAAACCACCACCACCACACCATTTGAGCTACCAAAACTCTGAAAGCAAAACTTTCACCTTCAGAGTGTTGGTTTTTGGAATTGAAGAATAAATGCTATGGGCCTGTAGTCTCCTTATACCCTCTTTTGGCCTACTGTTACCTGTATCTCAAGGGTTAAGACCTCAAAGCATCTTCACAGCAAGTTTACCCTGTTTCTTAAAGCTGAAATTCTTCCAGTTCTCTACTCCCACCAGCCTCAGTTCTTCTAATAGCTCATGACATTTTCAGTACTATGCTTGATTTAGATGTACATGTACCTATTCTCCTTCCTAAATGGAGAGCTACTTGAAGGTCAGAAAATGCCTTATTCGTATTTTTTTTCTCTGTATCATGAGTAGGGCTTAATTAAGTATAAAAGATACTAGAATTTTGAGGAAAAAAAATGTAGGGATATTCCCAAAAAAGGTGAAAATGAAAGAGTGGGAAGGCAATTCTATAAACTGATTAAACTCTGCATAGGGGCACTTACTAGCAAGTTACATGTTATCTAACACAAAACTAACAAGCCAACATGAGGAAATGGAGCTTGAGGGGCTTAGTGACTTACAATTAAATGGTAGCAGCATTGCAATTCAGACTTAAGACTGCCTCCGTAAAATCTGTGTTTTTCCCTCTCTATTCTCCACCCAAAAGAAGTAGTATGAATTTGAGGAATCTTAATGAATTTTGAAAGCAATTTGTATATCTCATGCAATACAGACATGATTCTGAAAGAGTCAAGTAAGAAAACAGTATTTCCGTTAGATGCAGTTGGGAACTACTGGGCTAAATAAGGCTTCTCACGAGGTGAGGGGTGTCAGAGGAATTTATCACCCCGACTGTTACAGGGAAACTAAGGAGAATGGAGAGAATATTTAGAAGAAGTCGCTAGGTACAAGATTGCAAACTTAATTGTAAAGCTGATCCCCTCTGTGCCATCTTATTAAGCAGCTAGGGAAATCCTTTATCACAAAAGATTTCCAAGGATGTGACCTTTTCCTTCTCTCCATTTCTATTTCACTTAAATTATCACCCTGAAGATTTCAAAGGGGGCACTCTCAGCAGTCTGATAGATTGGAGCTCCTCTCTAACTAAAGGAAGCATTGATTGCATAAAGAGAAAAAAATATCAGCCACATTCCCCTGTAGGTCTCTGTGAAACCAACTTTGTGCTCACGTGAGCCTTACCTTTTTTTTTTTTGTATTTGCTATCGCTTTGAAAATGACAAAGTAGCATTAAAATCATTATTTTTTGAAATAAAATCTTGTGGTGTGATTACAATCACGAAAGCAATTGTGACGATGGCATTGTAAGTCTCTCTTCCCATTCTCTTACATAACTTGGCCAGGAAATGTATTCAGGGCACACAAAAAAGGAGGTGATTTGTTCTTTGAGAGAAGTTGAAAACTCACCTTGGGCTGAGAAAATGAAGGCTCTTGTTGCTCTCTCTTAAATCTTCACTAAAATCTTGCAAACCTGATCAGTTCATTCCGAATCTTTTAGATATTTTTACACGCATAAATGTACGAATCCATGCATATATGTAGGTATTGTTGCCATGTCCTGTTGGACAGGCAAATATAGTCCCCCCCCCCCTTTTTTTAATGATTATGTGAGCTCTGCAAGGATGCCTCAAGACCCTTGCCCTTCTTTGTTGTTCAGTCATTAAGTTGTGTCCGACACTTTGGGGCGCCATGGATTGCATCACGTCAGGCTGCCGTGTCCTTTACTAACTCCTGGAGTTTGCATTTCCATGAGAGCTTTCCTATTGCCTTTCATTCAAGTCCAAACTGCCTAGCGTGGTGGTGATGCCCTTGTGCTCTGCTCTCTGACCACCTCTGTAGCCCCATCTGCTCTCAAGATACTCTTCTTGAGCTACTTGAGATACCCAGCTACTTTGAGATACTCTTCTTTCCTACAGAGAGTGTGATAGGCTCTCTCCCACCTCAGTGGTTTAGTACCTGCTCTCTCTTCTGTTCCCAGTGCTCTTCTTGATACTCCCATGAGGTCATGGTCTCAGAAGCTTCCACACTCTTCCTGCCTGGAGCCACCCTGAGGCCGTCTTTCCAGGTGGAGTCTGCGCATCCCTGCCTTTCCCTTTGACTAGCCCTGTTCACACCTAGAATTACTTGGCTTTTGATCGTCTTTCCCACTGAACTATGAATGCAGGTAGATTAGACACAGGTGCAGCTTGTGAAACGTTTTTAGCCTTTAGCACAGTGTCTGCTTGTTAACCTTACACTTTTAGCCTTTTAGCACAGTATCTGATGCACGCTAGAATCTCAAATATTTCTTGAAACCATAAATGAATGAAAGAAATGAATGTATCCCAAGAAAGTCAGGATGAAAAGTTGGTTGTTCATTTTAAATGAACAACTTTCCAGTGCCTATTTCCAGAATTCCACAGGCAAAGCAAATGGGCAATCTGTTATCAATTTGTCCGTAACTCGGAGCATCTGTGGGGCATATAAAGTGGTGGTCAGTTGGTGTTGCTTAAGTAGAAGGAGCAGCAAAGCTTAAAGTTTTGAGCTTTAAATTCTTGAGTTCTTCACTCTGTAGTTAAATGGCTTTCTCTCTCAGATTCCTTACCTATAAAACAGTTATTACTAGTTAATAATTATAAGCTGAATGATGATAGATCTGTTTTCTGCTTGTTTTAATTTATTTCATTTTAAAGAATTAATATTAAAGATGATAGAACAGTATTGATACTTTGCAGCTGGTCAATAATTATAACTTTTATAAATACTATTCCCTGTAAAACAAGGATGATTTAGATCAGGTGTAATTCTAAGCCTCAAGAAACTCCTAGTCTAATTCAGGAAATAAAACCACTAAGTAAAGAACAGACTACAGAGCAATTTATAAAGAACACTTTTAAGGTTCACCTTGAATATGAAAACTCTTTGAGAGATTACGACAGGGTCACAACAGGGTTCGAATCTTAATTTTATCAGAAAGGGTGAGTTTCTGGGAAAGCAATATTTAGCTTCTATGAAATTCAATTTCCTCAGCTGAAAAGATGGGACATGGCTCAGTTATTACATAGGATTATAGCATGGCTACAATGTATGTGGGAGAATCTAGCAAAAAATGCACTGACATTCCAGTGTCTGTACTACACGCCATGTGGCCTGAGATCTATATCCATGGTCTGGAATATGACCGATGTTGATAGAGTTTTACATAAATTTTTTTTAAATATGCAAAAGAGTTCTTTAGCTTAGAATTGAAGGATGAGGGGATTTAGATCGGTGAGTTATGGAGCAGAATGGGAGTGTGGATAGATTTCAGAGGGGGAAAGAGTGTGAGAAAATAGGAAGGCACAGGGAACCCCAAAGCATGTTGAGGGCATAGTGAAGTGACTTATCCAAGGTCACAGAGCTAGTCAGTGGCAGATCAGGGCTGTTTCTGTTTTACAGCAATCAGAAGTAAGGCCATAGGTGATATGGGAGAGCCTGAGTTTTAGGAAGATTATTTTGTGGTTATTTGCAAAGAAGCCAAAGAAGTGGAACTGAGTCGCTGCTCAGATGGTAAAGAATCTGCCTGCAATGCAGGAGACTCAGGATCGATCCCTGGGTCAGGAAAATCTGTTGGAGAAGGGAAAGGCTACTCACTCCAATATTCTTGTTTGGAGAAACCCATAGACACAGGAGCCTGGTGAGCTACAGTCCATGGGATAGCAGAGAGTTGGACACAAATGAGAGACTAACACCACCTGTTTCAGGCACTGAGCCAGGACACTGGACATGGGCATATAAAGTCATTCATGCAGAAAGTTATGGTGCTGTCACATGTGTGAGGCAATAAAATAGGTGCTGATGGAAGTAAAAATAATAATACCACTGATAATCATGGCAGATAATTCTGCAATTCTCAGTGTTAGAACTCATCAGTATTCGATCTTGGAATAATGGCAGTTTCATACAGTTGAAGACAATATATTACAGGAATTATTCTTTGGGCTTAAAAAAAAAAAAAAGCATTTATTTAATCTTCACAGTAACCCCATGAGATTGGTGCTATTATTATTCTCATTGAGTGTAAAGAAACTGAGGAATATTTCAAAAGACAGTATAGGTTACTTACTGTAATAAGAGCTCAAGAGAGAGGTACATTCTAGAGATAAAATTGAGAATGTCATGAATATTGACATAGGATTTGATGTGGGATTTCAAAGGTTTTAAAATAGAGCATGGAGAGGATGAATTTAGAAATGTGAGTGAAAGGTCGTCAATATCACATGAAACACACTCATACTAAAAAAGAATTAGCCGATGTTTATCTGAATTTTAAGTATGCTCTATATTTCACTTTATGAATTCCAGAAATCCTCTCTGTACAAGCAAAGAGCAAATGATCCCTTTATCATTTATAAAATGATTGCAAAAATGTAGAATCCTTCATATGATGACTTGCCCAAGACTTATGGATAGTCACTTGCTATCAGAAGATCTGGATTTTACCTCTGGTAGTGCCCCTTTCTAGTCCACATTTGTAGTGCTTTTCAGGGTGCATATCTTCAAAATATGTTTATAAGAGAAAAAATATATTAATAAGCTGGTGCAATACAATATATGTTGTTCTTGGAGGAATAGCAAGATGATAAAAGCTGCTTTGCCTCTAGGCCAACAATATTTTTGTTGTTGTTACTTTTCACAGTAATTTATAAGCATTCAGTTTCAGTTCAGCTGCTCAGTTGTGTCTGACTTTTTGTGACCCCATGGACTGCAGCACTCCTGGCTTCCCTGTTCATCACCAACTCCCGGAGTTTACTCAAACTCATGTCCATTGAGTCAGTGATGCCATCCAACCATCTCATCCTCTGTTGCCCATATAAGCATTGGACATAGTGATATTTAAATCCTTCAATAGGGAGAGATTTGTAATATGAACAGGCAGATATAGCTGCTGAAAGGTATCAGTTCCCTGAATCTCCGTTTTCACCTCTAAACTGGAAAAAAATCATTTTTATTTATCTTGCATTTAAACTTACATTTATTCTGCATATATTCTCTTCTGACCCTCTAGAAAGGATTAGGGAGTTAGAGACAGGCAAACTAAATCCCTCCAGAGGACTCAGGTAACCCTATAATGTTGCATGGGAAGCAATTACAAAATGAATATGTTTTTGCAAAATAGAAGAGATGATGGAAATAAAATTTTGGGTAATTTTTCAATAACCTCCTAAATGGTCTTCCTTTCCACACTTTCTCCTTAACCTACCTTTTGTATTGAACCTTCAATAACACAGGTGTAGCCAGGTTTTAATCCTCTCAATTAAAAGTATTTGATGGTTTATGAGACTCATCGCCTATAAAGTTCAAACTTTGTAATGAAACAGAGAAAGCCACTCACAAACTATTCTTTTCAGGCTCATTATCCACCATGCCTTTGCGCGAGCTGCTCCCCTTCCCTGCTATTCTCCCCTAATGAGCTCCCTTTCATCCTGTAAGGCCTGTTTCAATTGTCTCCCATCCTGCGAATCCCTTTCTCGGTCCTTCGAGTCAAAAGGAATTGATCCTCTCACACTTCTCCTTCTACATATGATGCTATTGCATTTTATACAGCTCTATAACAATTTCTTTGTGTATTTTTCTTTCTGAATATCTTAAGAGTACAGTATAAAAAAAGTGCATAGAGTTTAATTAAACACACCAGGGACTAACATGGAGACTAGCTCCAAAAATTTTCTCAATTAATGTATGTTGAATTAAATATATTTGTTAAATATATTTATGTACATCTCCTGCATAAAAGTACAAATACATAGGCAAATTATACTTGATAGATTCTAAACCTACATGCAAACAAACACACATCTTATATGTATATATATCATATATGTATATTAAGATAAAATACGATACAAGTTTGGTAACTATATGCTGGGTTGAACCTATGAGTATATTCTTTCTAAACTCCGGGAGTTGGTGATGGACAGGGAGGCCTGGTGTGCTGTGATTTATGGGGTGGCAAAGAGTCGAACATGACTGAGCGACTGAACTAGCTAAACCCTTTGCTTTGTGTTTCACATGACCGCTCATTTCATTATCATAATAGTGATCCCAAGGTAGATACTGTCATTATTCCATGTTTGCAAAGAAAGAAAACTAGACCCAAAGTGGTGCAGTAAAACATTTACAGTTTTATAGTTATTAAATCGGAGTGTTGAATATCACGTCTAGACCCATCTGATGCTAAAGCCTGCAGTAACAGTCTGATTCAGTAATAGATTCATAGATAGATTCATACAAACACAATTGAGCTTCCCAGGTGGCACAGTGGTAAAAGAATCTATCTGCCAATGCAGGAGATGCAAGAGATGCAGGTTCAATCCCTGGGTTGGGAAGATGCCCCGGAGAAGGAAATGACAACCCACTACAGTATTCTTGCCTGGAAAATCCATGGACAGAGGAGCCTGGCGGGCTACATCCCATGGGGTCACAAAGCGTCAGACACAACTGAGCAGGCACATACACAACAGCAAACACAGTTACAGACAGAAGGATAGAGAGAGCAAGTTATAGCGAGACAAATGCACATACTCTATACATAAAATGTATAGGCACATATATCCGTATATCATAAATGCTTACCTATTGAATAGTAATATATTGTGAGTATAAATAATTATATGAATGTATATCTATACCTGTATATGGAAAAATAAATGTCTCTTTCTACTTTCAAAGCACATCCTTTATTCACACACCTAGCATTTTATTAAGAAAATCTTTGGGTGAATCAATAAGCAGATCTGTAACTGCATTGAACAATATATTTTTATATTACTGTATACAAACATTGATTTGTCTTTTTAATGACTACACATAGAGGATGTATGAGAGAGTCTTCTGGTTAAGAAATCTATAGCAATTCTCCCCCAGAACGCTTGTTAGCAAGAGCTGCCAATCCCCATGTGGGAGAGAGGTGAGGACCACCATCAGTAAGTGTTAATTTGGCAGTCTAGTTGGGACAAGGATACTATTATAAAGCTTTGTTCTCTGAAAAAACTTGTACAATCACAGCTGGAATTCAGGCACTTGCTTTCATCACAAAGTCAAGGATTTGCAACAAAAATGTCTCTTTGTTTTTGGTTCTTTCTGCTGCTCCTTCCTTTATCGCCTAGCCTGCGGGGCAGGTGCACTTGTAACTATTCTTTCGCATAAGCTAACCTAGCAAGGCACACATCTGAACCTGGCCCTGCCTTCCCTACAATCTCTCCTGCTCCCTTTGCACTCAAGGAAAGCTTTGACAGCTCCCAGTTCCCTCTGAAGCAAGCCAAAAGCACTGCTGTCCTTTCAAGAAGGGTTTTGATGTCTGAAGGGCATGAAACATAATCAGGATTCTGCTACTTGCTGTTGGGGGACCTGGGCAAGTTTCTTAGTCTCTGTGTACCTCAGTTTTCCTTTCTCTAAGATCTAAATCATAGCACTCGCATGATGGATTTTTTAAAAATAAAGCTTCAATGAAAGTGTCCATATGGGAATGATGCAATGAGTACAAGTGGTCCAGAAGCCCCAGTCAAATGAAAGGAAAGAATTAAACCAGCAACAGTGTTGGTACTGGAGGAGACTCAATAGTTAGGAGGTGCTAAGAAATTGCAGGATGTTGGAGCATAGGTGAAAGTCTATGTTGGAGCATAGGTGAAAGCTGGTGAATGAAACAGACCAGGGAAGAGAATGAATTATGAGGACTGGGCATCTGTGGAGGAGAAAGTAGTTTCCCTGGATGAGCTCAGAAAAACAGCTGTAAAATACACCTAAACAACAGGAGTCCAAATCAGAGTTAGAAATCCAAAAAGATGTTTCAAGAGGAAAGAAAGGAATTCAAACAACAGATAACATGACTACAGAGCTAGATGTTGTTAGTGATGTGGGACATTTGGCCGATGTTCCTTCTCTCAGTAAAAATAATGTCAATTAGCAACTCATATACAATTTTATAATGAAAACCCCACACATTTATGCAATGCTTCCCTTGTGTCAGATACTGGCTAAGTCCTGTGCATGCATTTCACTGAAATCTCACATACTACATTCTTGGTGCTGCCCTTGTGCATATCTACCAGATGAAGAGGCTTAAGCTTAGTTAGCCATGCTGCCCAGAACCCAGAGGCAGCATCAGACTCAGAACAAGAACCTGTGCAATCCACCCCAGAACCCCTGCTCTTATTCCAATACTGAATTTAGCCCACAGAGGACACGTCTGTCTTCCATAGATGGAGATTATGAGGCATGCCATGATTTTTAGTTGTTGGTGGAGGATAGTAAAACATAGATCTTTGACGTGCATGGAAGGAAATTTTTCAAGTGGCACAGGTGGAATGATAATTGACCCAAAAGGAAGAAAATAACATCAAAACACCAATATTTGGCTTGGCGTGTGTGTGTGTGTGTGTGTGTGTGTGTGTGTGTGCATGCTAAGTCGATTCAGTTGTGTCTGACACTTTGCAACCCCATACCTACCAGGCTCCTCTGTCCACGGGATTCTGCAGGCTGAGTGGGTTGCCATGCCCTCCTCCAGGAGATCTTCCAGACTCAGGGAATATACCCCAGGTCTCTTATGTCTCCTGCATTTGCAGGCGGATTCTTTACCACTAGCGCCACCTGGGAAGCCATGGCTTGGAGAGAGAGGGATGTTTATGTTGTCAGATAATATATGGTTTTTGGATTTTAGTTTTCACATCAATCTAAAGATGATATTCCATGTCCAGTCATGTCTGACTCTTTGTGACTTCATGGACTGTAGCCTGCCAGGCTCCACAGTCCATGGGATTCTCCAGGCAAGAATACAAGTGGGTTGCCATTTCCTTCTTGGGGGGATCTTCCTGACCCAAGGATTGAATCCACATCTCTTGCATCTCCTGCATTGGCAGGTGGGTTCTTTACCACTAGTGCCACCTGGGAAACCCATCTAATGATACAACATAGAAAATACAGATGTCATCAACCTTAATGGGATGAAAGAAAAGAAGTTATCCCAGAACATGGGAACAAGAGTGTGAGAAGGAGGTAGAAAAACATATAACAGAGGGTAAGCGGTGGAGGTTCTTGAGATGTTAATGATATAAGAAAGGTCAAATTATTTGATTTAAATGAATACAACTGAGACATTAAAAAAAATGCAAATATTAGGTTATGGTGATAGAGTTTTAGAAAATTAGATAATCTTTCCACATGAGACATCAATAGATATATGAAATCTATTAAATCAAAAAACTTGTCTAATTGTATCATTTAGACTTTAGAATAATAATTACCTGAAGTATTGCTTAAATGGTTAAAACTAAGGGAGATAGAACAGAGTATGAGTAGTGGGACCAGAGAATTCTTACTTTACTAAGTTTGACACAATGTGTGTGTGTGTATGCATGTGTGTGCATACATGTATATATGTATATACACACTCATACACATAAAATCATAATATATATATATATGATCCATTAGTTAGTCAATTAAAATTAAGGGGATGGAATTAACAAAAGAGATAACATATGAAAGCTTCGGAGTAATCACCTGAAGTATTGCTTAAATGGTTAAAATAAGGGAAATAGAACAGAGTATGAGTAGTGGGACCAGAGAATTCTTACTTCACTAAGTTTGACACAATGTGTGTGTGTGTATGCATGTGTGTGCATACATGCATATATGTATATACACACTCATACACATAAAATCATAATATATATGTATATAATCCATTAGTTAGTCAATTAAAATTAAGGGGATGGAATTAACAAAAGAGATAATATATGAAAGCTTCGGCCCATACATTTCTTGATTCAAATATCCTGACATCATGATGAGATAGGGTTTAATTTTCTTCTTATGTTGGAAATAACACAGCGCTCAGATTTGAACCCAAGATCTACTGGACTCAACAATCTACTGTTGTTGCCGTTGCTTAGTTGCTACATTGTATCTGACTCTTTGAGACCTCTCAGAGTGTAGCCTGCCAGGTTCCTCTGTCCATGGGATTTCCCAGGCAAAAATACTGGAGTGGGTTGCATTTCCTCCTTCAAGGGATCTTTCTGACCCAGGGACTGAACACATATCTCCTGCTTGGAAGGCGTTTTCTTTACCCCTGTGCCAGCAGGGAAGGCTTTTTGACTCTATACCCTATGCTATCAACTATGACACTAGATATTATAGACTCTTGATTTCCTCTGAATCCCTTCCCACAATCTGTCCTCTTGGTATTTTCCATCTCAGTCGATGGCACCACGACCCATTCACTTACTCGTTAAAAAAAAAAAAGCACACTTTAATCCTTCAGTTGACCCTGTCTATTGCCAAAATAAGTCACAAACTGATCCACTTTCCTTCATTTTCACTATTACTCTAGTTCAAACCACTGGCCAACTTTGATGATCACTTTTCCAAGGGTCTATTCTACTGCATAGTAAAGCATATTGAGCATATTAAAAAGCAGAGCCTTTACCTTAACAAAGGTCTGAATAGTAAAACTATGGTTTTTCTAGTGGTCATGTATGGATGTGAGAGTTGGACCATAAAGAAGGCTGAGTGCTGAAGAACTGATGCTTTTAAACTGTGGTGTTGGAGAAGACTCTGGAGAGTCCCTTGGACTGCAAAAAGATCAAACAAGTCAATCCTAAACAAAATCAATACTGAATATTCATTGGAAGAACTGATGCTGAAGCTGAAGCTCCAATACTTTGGCCACCTAATGCAAAGAGCCGACTTATTGGAAAAGAACCTGATGCTGGGAAAGATTGAAGGCAGAAAGAGAAGCAGGCAGCAGAGGATAAGATGGTTGAATGACATCACTGACTCACTGGACATGAGTTTGAGCAAGTTCCAGGACTTGGTGAAGGACAGAGAAGCCTGGTGTGCTGCAGTCCATGGGGTTGCAAAGAGTTGGACGTGACCGAGCAACTGAACAACAATATTCTACTGAGTCCAGATGCTTCCAGTCTCCCCAGATCCATTCCTCAAACACACAGTCTTTCAAATCTTATATCATGTTCCTTTTCTGCTTGAAATGTTTCCCTCTGCTTAAAAGTAAATCAAATTTAAATAAAGTCCCTACATATGCCTTTATGAATAAGGCCTCTATTTCTTTAATCTTCTCTCACTTCACTCTTCCACTCTCTGTATTTCAGCAGCATTGGCTTGATATTTCTCAAGCACTCCAATTTTCTCTGATTTTATTGGCCAGCTGAATTCTCCTCCTACAGAACTTTATGTGGTTGGCTCTTTCTTTAATCCAGATCTTGTTGAACATTTACCTTCTCTGAGAGGCTTCCTTTGATCACTCCATCTCAAGTAGACATTCTCAAACACTGTCATATGTTTTTTGTTCCATCGTGTTGTTTCTCTGCAAAAAGTATTTTTATTATTTAAATTCTATTATCCTCCTCTGTCTTCTTGATTGTAACATCAAGAATGCATGATCTTTTCTCTTATTGAACAAGAATTTAGAACAGTTCATCTATAATCTCCAGAAGCTACAGCAGTGTGTCTATAAATATTTGTCACATGAAGACCTCTGAATATGTGTTGAACAAATTAATAAACAAACTGCTCACATCCAGTGGAAGGCTGGGTGTGAGTTTTAAACAAAAACGTAGATCAACATCACTAACAAAAATCACCATCACCATCAATACCATAACCTTTCTTGCTTTATTCTAAAGAGTATCTCTGGCAACTGATCTACCTCAAAGTATCTACCTCCCTGTTACAGCAGCCATGGGTGAGAGTCCCTCAAGGAACTGGACAATAAACATTGGGTAATAAACATTATAGGAAAATAAACTATACAGTAATAAACGTTTCTGCATGAGAACCATTATCATCAAAGACTACAGACCCTGCCTCCAGCAAATCCTAAAGCAGACATTGATCTACGAATTAAAGAAATTCAGAAGTGCAACAGCATCTTGTTTCTATGCAAAGCTTTCTTTTCTTCTCTTTTCTCCTCCTCTATCCCTCTCTCTACACTCTTTCTCTTTTCCCTGTCTTTCTTTCCTTCCCTCCTTTCAATTGTATTTCTTTTTTTTGGATCTGTAATATCACATTACATAGATTATGACCATCATTCCATTTAGCAGTAGGCATATTTATTTCTCAAATGATAACAGCATCACCATATTCACATTGTCAAGAGAACGATTCAAGATAGAAGATGCTGAGAGCTACTCTCTTTTCAAGGTGAGGCTTGTCAGCCATCTTTTATAGTTTGGTTCAAATCCTTGTTCCTCTGTTTCCTCCTTGTGCGACCTTAAGTAAACAATATACTTTGGTTTCTCAGTTTCCACATCTGTAAAATGGGAATATTAATGCGCCAAACTATTCTTACGAGAGTTAGATGTGAAATATCATCCACCATAGTACTAGGCACGGCACCCGATATACATTTCATACAACCCTCAGAATAGCGCTACAAACAGTGGTGCGATAGTTATTACCATCCACTGATAAAATGAGGCAGTGGAGGCTCAGAGTAGTTAAGGGACAGTTCTAAGTGGTACAATCAGAATTTGAATCTAAGCCTTCTTGGGTGATTCTTCAGTCTAGGCTCTTTGTGCTATTTTACTTTGCAAAAGGGGTATCTGGGTGGAAGCCAAGGTGCTCCCCACCCCACTGGTCCCCATGGTAAGCTGGGCCCCCAGTAAGTGATGGAGTGACTATTTAGGATCCCCAGTTATGGCCTGTAGGTAGTGCAGTTAATTCAGAAAACACACACTTAAAAACATTGCTGATACTGCTCTCATAATTGAGGACAAGAAATTAACTGAAAGGTAGAAGCTTTGATACATATCATCTCAGTTATGGTAACTTATGTCCTTGAATATATTTTATTTACTTTATGTGAAGTGCTCATTTTTAATGAAAAAGATTTCCTTATGGGCATATTATTATCTGTAACAGAAAAACACAGAAGAAAGAAAAGAAAAAATATTGTGTTAGGAGATTACAATGCCATCCTCAACCCTTCTGCTTTCTCTACCTACCTAATCCATTTCAAAAATTGCTACTTCTCTTTTCTCTTCAGAATCCAAATCCTCTTTTTCACACCCACAGTAATTCCTTAACCTTCCAAATAAATTTTAACTACTGCCTAACTCCTTTGCTTGCCTCTCACCTGCACCTCGTTAGTAATTTTGTCACTGAAACACAAATGTTTTTTCTCAGAGGCAGAACCTTCCATGCCAGTTCTCTACTCACAAGTTTTCAGGAAGTCCGGTTGCAGAAATGATGCGAAGCAAATCCCTTAGGAAGACAAAAGGAGACCCTAGGTTTTAAACCCAAAAAGCTTTTCCCTGCCTACCTCACACCTCTGCCTTTAATATTCAAAACTCCAGCAGCAGCCAACTCTGTAGCCCCCAAGACAGGTGAGGTGGCCATACTCCAGTTGGCTTGGGATATATAGGCAACTTGCTCAGTTTTGTATGCTATTATTTATTTTCAAGGACATATCATGAATGTCACTCACTAACTTTCCCAGAAGAAGCCATCTGTACTTTATGTGACTATGTCACTTTTATATATATGCAGTACTTACAGTACTCCATTGTGATTGTTTACACATTTATCACTCAAAGAGAGTAGAGTCCATGGGGCAGAGATAATGTCTTAGGTATGTTTGTATCCCTGATACATAGAATAGGGTCAGGCAGAGAATAGCCCTCACCAGTCAATACTTTGTGCATGAATAAACATTAAGGATAGAAGATTGCTCCTAGCATACGACCAGATCATTTAATGGCTGTGTATAATCTATGAGACTCTGTGCTAAACTTTGGGGATACAACTGGGAACCAGCCAAAAATAATGTCAAATTTCCCTGGGCTTAAATGTTAAAATTTTCACAAAAATGCATGCTTTCACAGTAATTCATTAGATGATAGTTTAGATGAATTTGTAGAAGTAAATGATCAGAAACAGATGTGTAATGGAATATATCCAATCCAGGGTTACAATGTCCTCTCCACCCACAAAGCAGTGCCAGAACCATATAGACAACCTATCTACCTTCTGCCCTTTGTGAGGTCAGTGGCTGTAAAAGTTCTGTTTCTTGATCAGTCATGGTTGTAGGCAAGCTCACCTTGTAGTAATTCATTAAACTGTATATTGGATTAATTGTGTTCCACGTCTGTGGTATATTTTACTAAATGTGTTAAAAAGCGGAGAAAAGCAAAAAAATAAAAACAAGAATTTCCAAATGCTGAGTGGATAATCACTTTAAAAATCTCAGAGAGGAAAGATGATATAAGAAAGAAACCAAAAGCAAAGCATAAAAGCAAGCAAGCTTTGGAAGATGCTTCTAACCATGTTTACACCTTGGAGCACACAATACCATTTATGAGGTAAGCCCTAAAGAGAAAAAACTGTGGACTGCAGTCCCACTTACTCCAGGCTTTCCAACTGCTCAGAAGGCCAATGTCTTAGACCACTTGGGAGTTATTTATAGCATAGCAGTTGAACGGTGTTTCCTCATAGGGCCAAGGGCCATGCAAGAAATGAAGCCTAAGACTTCAGGCTGGGGGTGAATTTCACTACTAACTGAATGACGTTTCTAATGCTGCTTTGTAGGGGCAAAGAAAAAAATCTGTCTCTCATCCAGAAGTGCAGGACTCATCTGTCTATGGAGCACTCAAAACTCAGGTTCACTCCCATTTCAAACTGCCTCTTTCTCCCTTGGAATTGCCCAATCTGGCCTTCTAATACCTTTGCACTTCTTATCATTGAGACAATCTGGCAGCAGAAACAGGTAGGATTCTGGGATCGTAGCTGGTAAGGGACTAACATCAAAAATAGAGCCTGTGGAGAGATAAGAGTTTAAAGAAACATCAACAGATAGGTTTGATAAATGAAAAACATTCAGAAAATGAAGATCATGGCATCCAGTCCCATCACTTCATGGGAAATAGATGGGGAAACAGTGGAAATAGTGTCAGACTTTATTTTGGGGGGCTCCAAAATCACTGCAGATGGTGACTGCAGCCATAAAATTAGAAGACGCTTACTCCTTGGAAGAAAAGTTATGTCCAACCTAGATAGCATATTCAAAAGCAGAGACATTACTTTGCCGACTAAGGTCCGTCTAGTCAAGGCTATGGTTTTTCCTGTGGTCATGTATGGATGTGAGAGTTGGACTGTGAAGAAGGCTGAGCAGGAGGAAACACAAGCTGGAATCAAGATTGCCGGGAGAAATATCAATAACCTCAGATATGCAGATGATACCACCCTTAAGGCAGAAAGTGAAGGAAAACTGAAAAGCCTCCTGATGAAAGTGAAAGAGGAGAGCGAAAATGTTGGCTTAAAGCTCAACATTCAGTAAACGAAGATCATGGCATCCGGTTCCATCACTTCATGGTAAATAGATGGAGAAACAGTGGAAACAGTGTCAGACTTTATTTTGGGGGGCTCCAAAATCACTGCTGATGGTGATTGCAGCCATGAAATTAGAAGATGCTTACTCCTTGGAAGGAAAGTTATGACCAACCTAGATAGTATATTCAAAAGCAGAGACATTACTTTGCCAACTAAGGTCCATCTAGTCAAGGCTATGGTTTTTCCCGTGGTCATGTATAGATGTGAGAATTGGACTGTGAAGAAGCCTGAGTGCAGAAGAATTGATGCTTTTGAACTGTGGTGTTGGAGAAGACTCTTGAGAGTCCCTTGGACTGCAAGGAGATCCAACCAGTCCATTCTGAAGGAGATCAACCCTGGGATTTCTTTGGAAGGAATGATGCTAAAGCTGAAACTCCAGTACTTTGGCCACCTCATGCGAAGAGTTGACTCATTGGAAAAGACTCTGGGAGGGATTGGGGGCAGGAGGAGAAGGGGACGACCGAGGATGAGATGGCTGGATGGCGTCACTGACTCGATGGATGTGAGTCTGAGTGAACTACGAGAGATGGTGATGAACAGGGACCCCTGGCGTGCTGTGATTCATGGGGTCATAAAGAGTCGGACACGACTGAGCGACTGAACTGAACTGAAACTATGGTGGAGGTAATGAAGATAATGGCATCCTTCAAATGATCCCATGCTTGTACTGCTACACTCACTGCCCCCAACCCTGCAGTAGGCCAACACTGACCTATGCTTCTGCCAGAGACTCCTGGACACTCCCAGGCAAGTCTGGGTCAGTCTCTTGTGGGGCCACTGCTCCTTTCTCCTGGGTCCTGGTGCATACAAGGTTCTGTTTATGCCCTCCAAGAGTCTATTTCCCAGTCCTTTGTATGTTCTGGCAGCTCCATGGTGGGGTTAATGGCGACCTCCTCCAAGAGGGCTTCTGCCAGGCCCAAGCCTGCTGCATCCAGAGCCCCTGTCCCTGTGGCAGTCCACTGCTGACCCGTCCCACCACAGGAGTCGCTGAAACTCACTTCTGTCTCAGTCTCTGTGGGGTGCCTGGGTTCTGGGGCACACAAGGTTTGTTTGAGCTCTCTGACGGGAATGGGGTTTGATTCTAAATGTGAATTCTCCCCTCCTACCATCTCACTTGGGCTTTTCCTTTCCCCTTGGGCATCGGGTATCTCCTCATAGCCACTCCAGTGCCATGCAGCCAGTTCCAGGAAGACGGAACCAACTGTTCCCTCAAGAAGTACTCAGGTTAGACTTGGAAGTGCCCTTAACGTGTTGCTCTCTTGTGTTAAAGAAGTACCAAATTGATAAAGTACCTTATTTGGATACTGCCTTTGACTTGAGGCAGTATTTTCATATATGTGGAATTTAAATTGGCCACTGCTTTTGAGGCTGAAAACAAGCACAGTTAGCTAGCTAGAGGTTATCAATAATCAGTGTATTGGTGGCATTGCCAAGCTGAGTCAACAATGGAAAGTGACCAGCAATGGCTATGTTAAAATTCAAAGGTTATTATCAAAAGACAAGAGATTTAAGTTCCCGGATGATCCCATCTATATGCCAGGGTTTCATAGAAGGCAGTGAGCATCAGCCCCATATCCTACGGTATTTTTTAAAACAATGTAAACAGACAGAGAAGTACATATTATTTTCTTATTCCAAGGGAATGGATAGGACGGAAAGTGTATAGGAATTAGAATCATTTTAAAGAAAGAGCTATCCAACTGAGAGGCTGGGATATTACAAAGTGAATATCTGTTTTGTGTCTGTGAATTCACATATTCAAAAGAACCCAGAAGCCATGTGATTTGCTTCCATGAAATGCTGCAAGATGCATTTATACTTGGGCAATGAGATGGTCTATCTTCAGAAAAGCCTGTGAGCTAAGATTCTCAATACAAATCTGTAAAGATGTGTCACATTAACACACCTGTCTCTAAATGCTCCTAAAACTATAGATAATAGAGCCTGAATATGAAGATTTAGTCTTGTACAAAATATGAAATGCCATATTTCTTGGACAGCCCCATAATATAGAATGTAGAATAAAACAGGAAGGCCTCAAGTTATTGCTACTGACAGAAATTACTAGGTTATGTAGGAAGGGTTCGGTGGCCTATGTACCAGCAATAAAATGCCTGTTATACTGTCTGTACTTCATTTTAAAATACCTCAGTACAGACAATATATGTGTGTGTTATTGTTAATCTATAACCTAGGAGCACTGAGAGAACTCCTTGACTGGGAATACACCAGCCTACAACCCTATAAAGTCTCTCAGCCAGAGGCTTTAGTTCTCTTTATCTCCAGTCACCATCAGGGCCCTTAGAAGTTGACATACTGGATGATACAACATGTTTTCACCAGTGAAATGAGTGACATTTAAGATGGGTGTGGGGAGAGTTATTGCTTATGGTAGCATGTCCTACCCATCACCTCTGTAAGAACAGAGAGGAACAGCCTGCAACCCAACAAGCTTAAGCTGACAGAATGTTGTCTCAGGTTTAACATTATGTATTAATACCTGTAGTTTATCACTGTATTAGCATTCTCCAGAGAAACAGAAGTGATAGGCGATTATGACAATTGTTAAAAGGAATCGGCTAAAGCAATTACAGAGGGAGGCTGACAAGATCCAATATTTGTAGTCAGCAAGCCGGAGACCTAGGAGAGCCAATGGTGGAAGTTCTTGTTTGAAGGCCAGCTGTCCTGAGACCCAAGAAGAGCTGATGTCTCAGTCTGAGTCCGAAGTCAAGACAAAACCCATGTCTCAGTTCAGAGGCATCTGGGCAGAAGGAGTTTTCCTATTGTTAGGGGGAATGCCAGGCATTTTGTTTTAGTTAGGCCTTCATCTGAAGGCATGAGGTCCACCCACATTAGGGAGAAAAATCTGCATTATTCAGTCTATTGATTTAAGTATTAAACACATCTGGAGAGCACCCAAGATGTCAGAGTAATCAGATATAAAGCCCACCTTCTTCCACAAATATATCAAAATATATCACACGTGGAATGATTCTCACAGAATACCTACTCAATACTGGCAGAAAACCTCAGACTGCTGAAAAGGCAAGAAAATTTCCATGTAACTGGGTTTGAAAAAAAAAAAAAAAGAAAGAGAAAAAGAAAGTCAGAAAAGAATCAGGATGGGTCCTGCACCCCTGGAAGGGGGCTGTGAAAGTGGAAAGATTCCTGTACCCTGGGAAGCCTCCTCACAGGCAGAGAGGTTGGCTGGGACAGAAGAGGAGCTTCAGAGCCTCAGAGGAGAATGCAGCAGCTGGTGGGCGGCAGTCGGAGCAGGGGGAGAACTCCACGAATGGTCAGTGCCACCACCCTGCTGTCCTCAGCTTGAAGCATGCCTCCTCTGGTGTGGGCTGGGTGCTGGAACTTGGGCTTCAGAGATTCAACCCAGGGAGAGGACTGGGGCTGGCTGTGTGAAAACAGCCTGGGTTTGGGGTGGGTGGAGGCTGGAATCTAGTACAACCACGAATGAGACTGTGTGGCAGAAGCCTGAGCCACCGTGGAGCCCAGTCACCATTGTTTGGGTGGCATACAAGAGGAAGGGCAGAACTCAGATTGTAGCCTTCTTCCCCACATGCTCACTTGCAGAGAGCAGGACATCACCCGCATGGGCTCTCAGGGCAGCTGCCACCACCACCTGCCTAGATGCCGGAAGTGACTGTGAGCCCCTTCCACCCCCCTCCCAGATTTCTAGAGAGGTCACAAGCTGCCATCGCCACCTGCCTATACTGCAGTAGTGGTTTCAAACCACTTCCACTTCCATCGCATGCCCTGGGGGCCCACCTGAGTTGCTACTGCCTTCAAGAACCCCAGGACTGGGCACAAATCCTCTCATCTGCAAGCCCCTATCAAAAATAATGACTAGCACACTCTGAGGAATGAGATGACAGGCATCCATACTAAAAGCAGCCCTTGAACCAAATATATTAAACCCACACAAGCTACACAGGATGCTCCTACATATAAATGAGCCTCCAAGACCACAATTGATAGTTGTTTCTCCTAAACTCACAAAATAAGAGAAATAGAAGTAAAATGAAGAACTGGAGGAACTAGTTCCACTTAAAAGACTAAGAGGATTTCCCTGAAAGACAAACAATGAAATACACTTCTTCAGTATAATAGACTGGAGAAGGCAATGGTACCCCACTCCAGTACTCTTGCCTGGAAACTCCCATGGATGGAGGAGCCTGGTAGGCTGAAGTCCATGGGGTCACTAAGAGGTGGACTCAAATGAGTGACTTCACTTTCACTTTTCACTTTCATGCGTTGGAGAAGGAAATGGCAACCCACTCCAGTGTTCTTGCCTGGAGAATCCCAGGGTCGGGGGAGCCTGGTGGGCTGCCATCTATGAGTGTGCCATCACATAGAGTCAGACATGACTGAAGCAACTTAGCAGCAGCAGCAGCAGTATAAAAAACACTGATTTCAAAAAGGAGATCATGAAAATACTGAAATAATTAAGAAAGGCTATTAACAAAAATGAAGAATACTGTAAAAATGAACTAGAAACTATAAAGAGAAACCAAAAAATATTAGAATACTCATTTTCAGAGATAAAAGCTCAGTAAAGGCAACGAATAGCAGAATAAATACAATGCAGAAGAATAAAAAAATGACCTGGAAGATTGAATAATGGAAATCACCCAATCAGGAAAGCAGGCAAAAAGTCAAATTTTAAAAAATGAAAGCAATATATGAGATTTATTGGAAAATATAAAGCATGCCAATCAAGGCATAATATGGATTCCAGAAGGAGAAGAAAGAGAAAGAGGGATCAAAAATGTACTTGATGAAATTATGGATGAAAATCTAAACAAGGAAACAGATATTCAAGTACAGGAAAAACAGATGGTTACAAGAAAGATAAGCCCAAACAGACTATACCAAGACATATTATAATAAAATTGGCAAAATTTAAAGAGAGGATTCTAAAGGCAGAAAAAGTAAAGCCAAGAGTTCCATTATCAGGGAAACCTCATAAGGCTATCAGCTGATTTCTCTACAGAAACACTGAAGGTCAGAAGGGAGTGGTAAGATATATTCAAAGTCCTAAAAGGAAACTATCTGCAACCTAGGATATTCTGGGGCTTCCCTGGTGGCTCAGCAGTAAAGAATAGTGCCAGAGATTCAGGTTCAATCCCTGGGTCAGGAAGATCTCCTGGAGAAGGAAATGGCAACCTACTCCTGTATTCTTGCCTGGGAAATTCTATGGACAGGCGAGCCTGGCGGCTACAGCCCATGGGGTCACAAGAGAGTCAGACACGACTGAGTGACTAAACAACAACAAAGGATATTCTACCCAGCAAGATTATCATTTACAATAGAAGGAGAGAGAAAGAATTTCTCAGATAAGCAAAAGCTAAAAGAATACAGCAATACTAAACTTATCCTATAAGAAATATTGAAAGTTCCTCTCTAAATTGAAAAGAAGTAAGAAGAGTTGACTCACTGGAAAAGACTCTGATGCTGGGAGGGATTGGGGGCAGGAGAAGGGGATGACCGAGGATGAGATGGCTGGATGGCATCACCGACTCGATGGACACGAATTTGAGTGAACTCCGGGAGTTGGTGATGGACAGGGAGGCCTGGCGTGCTACAATTCATGGGATCGCAAAGAGTCGGACACGACTGAGTGACTGAACTGACTGAAGACTCAAAAGGAAAGAGAAACAATTGGAAGGCAAATTACCCAAATAAGCCAGTACACAGATTCAATCAAAATATCTGTAAAAGTGATAACCACAAAGAATGGCAAAAGGATTAACATGATGATGTAAAAGAGGACATCAAAATAATAAAATGTAGGAGAGTAAGAAAATGTAGATTTTTTTCCCTAGAATGTGTTTGAGTCTATATGACTACCAGTCTAAGGTGAGTAGGTATGTCCAAAGAAGATATACATATGATTAAAAAGCACATGAAAAGATTCTCAGTGTCACTAATTTACTAATTATTAGAGACATGCAAATCAAAACTACAATGAAGTATCACTTTACGCTGGTCAGAATGGCCATCATCAAAAACTCTAGAAATAACAAATGTCATAAAGGATGTGGAGAAAAGACAATTCTCCTAGACCTTTGGTGGTAATATATTGACTAAGGTGATGTAGCCACTGTGGAAAACAGTATGGAAGCGCCTCAGAAAACTAAAAATAGAATTTCCAAGTGATCCAGCAATCCTAATCCTAGGCATATATCTGGACAAAACTTTAACTGAAAAAGATATATGCACCTGTATATTCACAGCAGCATTATTTACAATAGCGAAGACATGGCAACAACCTAAATCAACAGATGAATGAATAAAGATGTGGTACATATACACAATGGAAAACTATTCAGCCATAAAAAAGAATAATGCCATTTGCAGTGGCATGGATGCAATTAAAGATTATCATACTCGGTGAGATAAGTTAAAAAGAGAAAAATAAAATATGTAATATCACTTGTATGTGGAATCTAAAATATGACACAAATGAACCTACCTAGGAAACAGGAAGAGAATCATGGACATAGACAACAGAACGGTGGTTACCAAGAGGAAGGGGCTTGAGGGAGAGGTGGAATGGGAGAGTGGAATTAGGAGATGTAAGCTTTTATATATAGAATGGATAAAACAAGGTCCTACTATACAGCATAGAGAACTATGTTCAATGTCCTATGATAAGCCATAATGGAAAAAATATTCTAAAAACATACACATATATGTATAACTGAAACACTGCTGTATATCAGCAATTAACATGATATTGTAAATTCACTATACTTTAATTAAAAATAAAAAATTATAAAGTATGTCTGAAACCTCAAAAAAATGTTAAACAGAACCAAAAATACCCTCACAGAGATACTCAGAATAATGTTTGACCAAATATCTGGGCAACCCATGGCCTAGTCATGAAGGCACACAAAACTAACCATCATAACTACCTATCAGAAAACTTATCATCTGCCCCACTATAACATTAAGTCATTACCTCTAAAATGATGTTGCATCTGCCTCTATTGATCATGTAAGATGATGTTGAAACAATGAAGTGAACAGAGACCGGGGACCTCATCAATATTACCAAACATGTTCTCAGATTATTTTTGTGCATGCTTGCTAATAAATCTTGGTATGTATGGTAGAATTCGTTTTCACTGTAACCTACTACCTGGTAGTGAGTCAGTAAAGGAGATACTGATAGCTCTCAGCCACTTCCAAGGTACTGGAGACTTCCCAGTATCAACCAAAAAAGAACCTCACAATTTTGAATCATCATATCACATTGGCTTGAACTAGACTGCAACACACTTTCTGTAAAGTCTCTGTGCAGAAAATGATTTTTCTCAGTGAAGAGGTTTGAAATGCCTTTCCCATCTCAACAGCCTCCAGGATAATACTGATTTCAGAGAGAGGACATGGATGACAGAGAGCACAGCCATGGGCCTCCCCAAGAAGAGAGAAGCTTGCAAGAGCCCACAGCTATTTTTGATAATACAAAAAAATGGGAAGCTAGCATTGAGTAGAACGTATGGGAGTGAAATACAGCTTCTATGGGAATCAACTGCTAGAGGCTGTCCCATGAGCAAAAATAGAAACAAAATAAGGCATTCAAACTTAAAAAAAGCAGACACTGGAGCAAACCCAAAAAGATAACACAGAGAAGAGCAGAACTAGACCCTTATTACATGCTTATAAATTATGATCAGTATTATGATAAATATGACAGCAAATAAAAACCAAAAGCCATCAAATTATAGAGCTCATTATATGTATGCACATGAAATAATATGTAGTTCTTATTGTCTTTTTTTGTCCTCTCATACATTCCCAAATTAAAGAGACCTCCCTATTTTGATAAAGAATTTAATGGGAACCATCTTATAAAATTAGAGTCAAGATTCTTGTGTCCTGAGTGTTTGGAATATGTGTGGATGGAAAGCACTATGTGTGGATAGAATACAGTCCTAATGAGGCTTAATTCTGTCTTGTACACTCCACACACATGAGGAATGATACAGTCAAAGACACAAATCAATATTCCAAAAACGTATATTTTATCCAAGACTGTACTTTTTAATTCTCTGGAAACACATTTACTTTCCAAAATATTTTCTATTTACCATTGAATGTGAAGCCCCCTTGCTTTAGCTGATGACATCTCAGCAGGATTGGAAAGGGAGGAAAATTGTAGAATTATTTGATATGGTGCTCTCTCAACTGGCTTTGTAATGCAGTATATGTTTTGAGACTTAGGATATGTGCTTTCGGAAGATACAGCAATTCTTATCTACCTTGCAGTGTTTGCTCTAGTAAGTCACCACATCAATGTCTAAAACTGTGTGTATTCAAATGTAGAATACTAGGTAGTTTCGTCCCTAGAATAGTCTTTTGTGTACCTGATGCCTTTGGTTCAATCTATATTCAGCCTTCTACTCATTTTTCCATATCTTATCTCTTCAGGACAGTTGGGCTTATTTGGATTATTAATGTTTCTTTTTTCAGAGATATTATCCCCATGAGGCTATTTCTTACTCCGCTGTGAGCTTATAAAGCTAATCTGAACATAGGGCCACCCCTGACATTAAAGGAAAATATGTTGTGAAAACATTTCCATGAGGCTTGGCCCAAAAACAAAAAAATAAAAGGGTCGTAATGACACAGTCTTCTTTCCAATCAGTTCAACCCTCCAGGCAGATTTCTATGATGATCTGAGGATGAATGTTTTTGCTTCATGGGTAAACCAAACCAGCTTTGATTTTATTCATAAATTAGAGATAGAGAAGTTGAATAGCTTTGTATGTGTGGAATTTACTTCAGATTCTCATAATGTGGTAATGTGCAAGTCTCTGTATACTGAGTTGAGAGGGCAGACATGCCGTAGGTTCTTTATATTATGACTGATTTCTGTATCTGGTGTTTCACCTCCTTGGGAAGATAAGCTTTTCCATTCCATATAAGATCATATGAGAAATAAGGAGAAAAAGATAGTTGGGCATTTTGACAGTGCTAGAAGGGGGAAATTGAGGAATAGGAGGGGAAAAAAAAAAAAACCTTTCTGAACAAAATTGGTAGAAAGTTAATTTTTCTTCTTTCATGAATCACTTGAATTCTGCCATTTCGTACAATTTAAAGCTCCGGATGGTAGCTTCTCCCCATTCTGGAATATACTTGTCACTCACGCTCAGTCACTTCAGTCGTGTCCGACTCTCTGTGATCCCATTGACTGTAGCCCGCCAGGCTCCTCTGTCCATGGGATTGTCCAGGCAAGAATACTGGAGTGGGTTGCCATTTCCTTCTCCAGGGGATCTCCCTGATGTAGGAATCGAACCCACATGTCTTAAGTCTCCTGCACTGGCAGGCAGGTTCTTTACCACTGTATGCTACCTATACTTGTCACTAACTAAGGCCAAAGGGAGGAGAAGAGGGGGAAGAAATCAAATACACAAAACCATATTTACTCCCTCTATGGTGACCACTAAAATCACTCACTTAATTAAAAAAAAAAAAAAAGTGCCGTTCAAAGTTAATCTCAAAATGCCTCTGTAGTAAGTCCAAAGTCAGTTCTCACCCTTCCATCTCATTTGTATCTGGTTTGTCACCAATTCCAATTTTTCTCCTTCTGTCTGATTTTCACATTTTGCTCAGTAGGATTTAGGACTGCTCTCTTGTGATAATAAGAGTAATAGAGTCAAGTCTGACTCTCTCAGTCTCTACAGTTTTCATCTATATGTATTTCCAAGCTGCAGACCTAAGTTTAGCTAAGATAGTATGACTACAGTCTATGAGAATATCAAGAACAATTTACTCTATAATTAAAATGCAACTCTGTGAGAAGTCAATAGTTGTGTCTTGCTTTTCATCCAGTCTGATTTCTGCCTTTTAATCAGTCTATTGTCCACTTATATATTAATATGCATGTGTTAAATCTGCCTTAATACTTTTCTATTTGGCTCATGAGTTTGTTACTCTGTTCCTTCTCTCCTTTCCAATTTTAGGTTAAATGAATATACTTTGAGTATTCCATTTCAAGTCCTCTTTGGCTTTTCTGCTGTACTTCTTTGCATTGCTTTCTTTAGTGATTGCTCTAGGGGTTATAATATGAATCATGAAGTTATCACAATTTACTTAAACTTCATATTTATTTTGTATAAAGTATAAAAATTTTGTAACAATATTTTCATCTAACACCTTTTGTGCTGTCTGATACACATATGAATGTGGTAGTGGTGGTTTAGTTGCTAAATCATGTCAGACTCTTGTGACCCCATGGACTATAACCTGCCAGGCTCCTCGGTGCATGGGATTTCCCAGGCAAGAATACTGGGGTGGGTGGCCATTTCCTTCTCTAGGGTACCTTCTTGACCCAGAGATCAAATCCTGGTCTCCTGCATTGCCGGCGGACTCTCTTCTTTACCAACCAAGTCAGCAGGGAAGCCCCACCACCACCATATTCA
Source organism: Cephalophus harveyi (assembly GCA_006410635.1). NCBI lineage: Eukaryota > Metazoa > Chordata > Mammalia > Artiodactyla > Bovidae > Cephalophus > Cephalophus harveyi. The sequence goes on from SJYT01075151.1 coordinate 174,615, forward strand.
TATCCATATACATTACACATAGAATGTTAAAATTTTGTTTTAAATATACACCATCTTTAGAAACTAAGAGAAGAAAATGACAAAGTGTTTGGTGTTTGCTATTTCCCATCATCTTTGATTCTGGAAATACAAGAGATCATCTTGTATCATTTTCCTTCAGACCAAAAGATTCTCTCTAGCACTTCTCACAACACAAAGTACTTGAGATGAATTCTGTACTCTGTTTATCTCAAATGTTTTTAGTTTGTCTTCTGAAGGATGGTTTACTTGATAAAGATTTTTTTTTCTTGTAGCAACTTAAATATCAGTTCAGTTCAGTTGCTCAGTCGTGTCTGACTCTTTGTGACCCCATGAATCGCAGCACGCCAGGCCTCCCTGTTCATCACCATCTCCCGGAGTTCACTCAGGCTCACGTCCATCGAGTCCATGATGCCATCCAGCCATCTCATCCTCTGTCGTCCCCTTCTCCTCCTGCCCCCAATCCCTCCCAGCATCAGAGTCTTTTCCAATGAGTCAACTCTTCGCATGAGGTGGCCAAAGTACTGGAGTTTCAGCTTCAGCATCATTCCTTCCAAAGAAATCCCAGGGCTGATCTCCTTCCGAATGGACTGGTTGGATCTCCTTGCAGTCCAAGGGAAGCATAGTCAATAAAGCAGAAATAGATGTTTTTCTGGAACTCTCTTGCTTTTCCCATGATCCAGCGGATGTTGGCAATTTGATCTCTGGTTCCTCTGCCTTTTCTAAAACCAGCTTAAACATCAGGGAGTTCACGGTTCACGTATTGCTGAAGCCTGGCTTGGAGAATTTTGAGCATTACTTTACTAGCATGTGAGATGAGTGCAATTGTGCGGTCGTTGGAGCATTCTTTGGCATTGCCTTTCTTTGGAATTGGAATGAAAACTGAACTTTTCCAGTCCTGTGGCCACTGCTGAGTTTTCCAAATTTGCTGGCATATTGAGTGCAGCACTTTCACAGCATCATCTTTCAGGATTTGAAACAGCTCAACTGGAATTCCATCACCTCCACTAGCTTTATTCGTAGTGATGCTTTCTAAGGCCCACTTGACTTCACATTCCAAGATGTCTGGTTGGATCTCCTTGCAGTCCAAGGGACTCTCAAGAATCTTCTCCAGCACCACAGTTCAAAAGCATCAATTCTGCAGCACTCAGCTTTCTTCACAGTCCAACTCTCACATCCATATATGACTACTGGAAAAACATAGCCTTGACTAGGCGAATCTTTGTTGACAAAGTGGCGTCTCTGCTTGGAAGTGGTCAAACAGGAGATGGCAAGACATTTTAGGAATCAACGTACTAAAATGGGCTGGAATGGATGAATTTAACTCAGATGACCATTATATCTACTACTGTGGGCAAGAATCCATTAGAAGAAATAGAGTAGCCATCATAGTCAACAAAAGAGTCCAAAATGCAATACTTAGATGCAATCTCAAAAACAACAGAATGATCTCTGTTTGTTTCCAAGGCAAACCATTCAAAATCACGGTAATCCAAGTCTATGCTCCAACTAGTAATGCTGAAGAAGCTGAAGTTGAACAGTTCTATGAAGACCTAAAAAACCTTATAGAATGAACACCCAAAAAAGATGTCTTTTTCATTATAAGGGACTGAATTGCAAAAGCAGGAAGTCAAGAAACACCTGGAGTAACAGGCAAATTTGGCTTTGGAGTACAGAATGAAGCAGGCCAAAGCCCAAGAGAACACACTGGTCATAGCAAACACCCTCTTCCAACAACACAAAAGAAGACTCTTGTGTCTTCTCTTGGACATGATGGACATCGTACATCTTCAACACAAAAATCAGACTGATTATACTCTTTGCAGCCAAAGATGGAGACGCTCTATGCAGTCAGCAAAAACAAGACCTGGAGCAGACTGTGGCTCAGATCATGAACTCCTTATTGCCAAATTCAGACTTAAATTGAAGAAAGTAGAGAAAACCCCTAGACCATTCAGGTATGGCCTAAATCAAATCCCTTATGATTATACAGTGGAAATGAGAAATAGATTCAAGGGACTAGATCTGATAGAATGCCTGATGAACTATGGATGGAGGTTCATGACATTATACAGGAGAGAGGGATCAAGATCATCCCCAAGAAAAAGAAATGCACAAAAGCAAAATGGCTGTCTGAGGAGGCCTTACAAATAGTTGTGAAAAGAAGTGAAGTGAAAAGCAAAGGAGAAAAGGAAAGATATACCCATTTGAATGCAGATTTCCAAAGAATAGCAAAGAGAGATAAGAAAGTTTTCCTCAGTGATCAGTGCAAAGAAAGAGAGGAAAACAATAGAATGGGAAAGACTAGAGAATTCTTCAAGAAAATTAGAGATACCAAGGGAATATTACATGCAAAGATAGGCTCAATAAGGGACAGAAATGGTATGTACCTAACAGAAGCAGAAGATATTAAGAAGACATGGCAAGAATACGCAGAAGAACTGTGCAAAAAAGATCTTCATGACCCAGATAATCAGGATGGTGTGATCACTCACCTAGAGCCAGACACCCTGGAATATGAAGTCAAGTGGGCCTTAGGAAGCCCCTTAAGAGGTGATGGAATTCCACCATCAATAAAGGTGGTACTGTTAAAGTGCTGGACTCAATATGCCAGCAAATTTGGAAAATTTTGCAGTGGCCACAGGACTGGAAAAGATCAATTTTCATTCCAGTGCTAAAGAATGCTCAAACTACCGCACAATTGCACTCATCTCACACACTAGTAAAGTAATGCTCAAAATTCTCCAAGCCAGTATTTGAACCAAGAACTTCCAGATGTTCAAGATGGTTTTAGAAATGGCAGAGGAACCAGAGATCAAATTCCCAACATCCGTTGGATCATCCAAAAAGCAAGAGAGTTCCAGAAAAACCTCCTTTTTGCTTTATTGACTATGTCAAAGCCTTTGACAATTTGGATCACAATGAACTGTGGAAAATTCTGAAAGAGATGGGAATGGCAGACCACCTGAACTGCCTCTTGAAAAACCTGTATGCAGGTCAGGAAACAACAGTTAGAACTGGACATGGAACAACAGACTGGTTCCAAATAGGAAAAGGAGTATGTCAAGGCTATATATTGTCACCCTGTTTATTTAACTTCTATGCAGAGTACATCTTGAGAAACGCTGGGATGGATGAAGCACAAGCTGGAATCAAGATTGCTGTAGAAATATCAATAACCTCAGATATGCAGATGACACCACCCTCATAACACAAAGGAAAGAAGAACTAAAGAGCCTCTTGGTTAAAGTGAAAGAGGAGAGTGAAAAAGTTGGCTTAAAGCTCAACATTCAGAAAATGAAGATCATGGCATCTGGTCCCATCACTTCATGGGAAATAGATGGGGAAACAGTGGAAACAGTGTCAGACTTTATTTTTTGGGGCTCCAAAATCACTGCAGATGGTGACTGCAGCCATGAAATTAGAAGACACTTACTCCTTGGAAGAAAAGTTATGTCCCACCTAGATAGCATTTTCAAAAACAGAGACATTACTTTGCCGTCTAAGGTCCGTCTAGTCAAGGCTATGGTTTTTCCCGTGGTCATGTATGGATGTGAGAGTTGGACTGTGAAGAAGGCTGAGTGCAGAAGAATTGATGCTTTTGAACTGTGGTGTTGGAGAAGACTCTTGAGAGTCCCTTGGACTACAAGGAGATCCAACCAGTCCATTCTGAAGGAGATCAACCCTGGGATTTCTTTGGAAGGAATGATGCTAAAGCTGAAACTCCAGTACTTTGGCCACCTCATGCGAAGAGTTGACTCATTGGAAAAGACTCTGATGCTGGGAGGGATTGGGGGCAGGAGGAGAAGGGGACGACCGAGGATGAGATGGCTGGATGGCGTCACTGACTCGATGGATGTGAGTCTGAGTGAACTACGAGAGATGGTGATGGACAGGGAGGCCTGGCGTGCTGCGATTCATGGGGTCGCAAAGAGTCGGACACGACTGAGCGACTGAACTGAACTGAATATCATGACATCCTGTCCCATCACTTCACAGGAAATAGATGGAGAAACAGTGGAAACAGTGGCTGACTTTATTTTGGGGGGCTCTAAAATCACTGCAGATGGTGACTGCAGCCATGAAATTGCAAGAGGCTTGCTCCTTGAAAGAAAGGTTATGACCAACCTAGATAGCATATTAAAAAGCAGAGACATTACTTTGCCAATGAAAGTCCATTTAGTCATGGCTATGGTTTTTCCAGTAGTCATGTATGGATGTGAGAGTTGGACTATAAAGAAAGCTGAATACCAAAGAATTGATGCTTTTGAACTGTGGTGTTGGCGAAGATTCTTGAGAGTCCCTTGGACTACAAGTAGATCCATTCAGTTCATCCTAAGGAAATCAGTCCTGAATATTCACTGGAAGGCATGATGCTGAAGCTGAAACTCCAATACTTTGGCCACCTAATGTGAAAAGCTGACTCATTTGAAAAGACCCTGATATTGGGTAAGATCGAAGGCCCAAGGAGAAGGGGATGACAGAGGATGAGATGGTTGGATGGCATCACCCACTCAATGGACATGAGTTTGAGTAAACTCCAGGAGTTGGTGATGGACATGGAGGCCTAGCATACTGTAGTTCATGAGGTCGCAAAGAGTCGGACATGACTGAGCGACTGAACTGAACTGAACTTCTGCATCCTTCTCCAGTCACATCAGGATATCAGGAAAGCTGCAGCTCCATTTTGGTATATAACTATACAATTAATAACAATTAAGATTATAGCTTCTTATAGGGATAAAATGTGGGCCATTTGACTTGGATACAATCTGGTAGGGAATCATTGGGCACTGGTTCAGTGCAAAAATAGTTTTCATAATTCCCTAATAACAGGCCAATTAGCTAAGAGCAGTGGGGCAGCAAGTTATTTGAATTATCCTGTTAATTGATTGAATTTAACAGCCCGTTTTGTTAAAATAAGTAACCTGGAAATATCAAATTAATCAAGTGGGATCCCATCTAGTATGTTAGAAACTACTAGCAATGTCTACAGCCTACCTGGATGGATTGTTATAGCATTTTCTAGATTTCATGAGACAACCAGTGGGAGAGGAAATGGAGTGATTTTATCATTAATCTTACTCTTGCATCTTCCTTCCCATCTCCAGAGTGATTTCAGAAGCCCGCACGAAGTCCAGAGAGACTGCTATAAGCTATGAATGTCAGGTGGTTTTGTTTTGCCAAGTTTTAATTTTATTTTGTGGACTAAATTCCTGGAGGGTGTGGAAGGGTACAGGGTTGCAGCATCAGACTGCCTTTGGGTCTTAGGTGGAAAAAGCATTTTGATGCAAGATTTCTAGGGAAGAGAAAGGAAAGCATCGTGGATGCTTATGTGGGTGATAAGAACAGATGTAGAAGGCAAAAAACTCAATGATCTGGGGTGACTGAGCAACACCCGAGTCACCCCCAAAATTGACACCACTGGACTGGTTAGGAGAGATGAGAGGACCTGCATGGGATAGGGTGGCAAAGTGAAGTACCTATTTAATAATCAGATCAGTAGCTGCCTGTGCACTGTGATAAGGAAATGCAAATGTGACAGGGTTAAGGGGGTGGATAATGCACCATGTCTTCAACTGACAAGTTCTAATTGTCCTATAGGGCTGGGAGAGCATCAGGCTTCTAAGGCATACACTTCTAAAAATACCAGGCAGAAACCTTGGGCCTTTCAGGCTGCTTAGAAATCTGCATGCCCTTTGAGTATCTCTCATTTAAAGGAGAACTCTGCTTCCAGTGTTCAGCTGGTGTGGAAGGGACCAAGGAGGAGGAGCTGAACAAATGGGCTTATAGTAAGGCTGAATATCTAGGTCAGCATTTTGGAATCCAGAGTTAAACCTTTTTTTTTTTTTCCTTAAAGCAATATTGGTGACAGTTCAGTTCAGAAGAAAGTTCTGGAGTCATATAGATTCACCTTCTAATTCTGCCAGCTGCTCCATGACCTTGAGTCACTTACCTTTCTCCCTTGGTTTACTCAACCTGTATATGAGGGGACTAATGCTGTTGGGAGGATAAAAGGGGTGGTGGGTATGGAAGCTTTCGATGAGCTCGGCATAGAAGAATTGATCAACAAATGTTTGCGGTGATTTATCTTGGAGCCCACATCCTCTATGTGTCTGGGCTAAAAGAAAGCCTTTAGAATTATGAGAGTGTGCATGGTCGCTTTCTGTTTGCCTTTTTAAGAGGGGCAGCGGCAGGTGGGGGGGGACTGGGTGGTGATTACAGGGGGAAGATGACAGAGATGGGGAATGGGAGCGCCCACAGAAATCTGCTTAAGGAGAGCCCAGGCTCCCACACAGACAGGATTAGGGGATTATTGCTGTTTTTGTTGTCTTTTCTTTTCATATTTAAAGGAAGCAACAAAGCTTCTTAAAGCCCATTCTTGGCATTTTCATCACATGCTTTTAGCTCTTCCCAGGTTTCACACTGGGGTAGCTTGGAAATGCTATTTCCAAAACTCTGCTGGAAAATAGCTTTTTGAAGGAGAGAGCCCAAGCACCTTACTTGAGGCATTGTGAGGGGTCGGAACCTTTTGCTCAGTTAATGAAGTAACAGTCTTTCACCTACAACTTACATCACCTTGTCAGTTCAATTTCCTTTCTTGCCCATTTTCCCTTCAGAATGCAGGCTGTAGGATCTGAACTTCATTTCTTTTTGTGGAGGCATCTTTTTATATTCATTTAGTTACTGTGTGGCATTTTTATGTCAGGAAAACCACCTTTGCTGTCATGAAATGACCCTAAGGTAATAAACCATAAATTATCTTTAAAACCTGGCAAAGGATTTTGAAGTTATAAACAAATAATAAAAGCATTTGCAGACATTGTTATTCCCCCACCAGATTTACGTAGAGTCTATTTTGTGGCAAGATCAATTTATTACACACATCATTGTAAAGCTGGTGAATGGCTATTCCGATTTTCATTTACTTTACTTTCACTTTGGGAGAGAGCTGTGGGTGGAAGGTGTGGAGCCAAGTTCCAATATCAAGTTCACTGACAAATTAGAGTTTTAGACTGAGCACTTTCAAGCACTTTCAAGATCTCACCTCATGTTTAATCTAAGTATAAGAAATGATGAGATTTGCTTTTAATCTGGTATGGAATAAAATTGTAAACATTTATGTACATGCATGCACATTGACATTTTATGCCAACAAGTGGTATGCCACACTATGAAAATTACTAGAATTTAAGATGTACCAACAGGACTTCTATTTTATTATTTTTTTAAATAAAATTTGTTCTTATCCTTTTATAGCAAAAGCTCTGTCCAAAAAACACTGACCAAGTATAAATACACATTAAGTGTGTGTGTAGCCAGTTCAGTAACAGTGTTAGTCATGGTGTTTGCCTGCTAAATTGCCTCCTATTTTTATTTTCCAAAATTGCAGTACCTCAGTATGAAATATGAAGAGAATGGAAGTATGAGAGAGAATGAATCAAAAGTTAACTGATTTTTCAGAGTTGTAATATATATTTTAAAATTCATAAAATGGAAAAATAGATTAAAGAAGAAAGAAGAAATGAAGGTTAAGATAAGAGAAAAAAGCAAAGGAGAATGGTAGAACAAGAAGGAGAGTAATGAGATGCTGAAGAAAAAGAATTGGAAATTAGGGAAAGGAAGTACAAAAGAAAGAATGAGGAGACATAGTCTCTCAATTATCCACAAGTAAGAGGCTTAGAAATAGTTCCCTGAGGGAAGGATATCTTTGTTAAAGAATGGGAAACAAAGACAAGAAGGAAATGACTCCTGCCTCTCTCATGATTGAAGAGATAATGGGAAAAGGAAGTCTTGCCAACCCTTCAAGTAAAAGGACAGAAAGCAGGCTTGAAAATAGCTTTGAAAGATCATCTTCTATTTCACCTCCTCAAATATACATAATTTGCTTCCTTTTTATTTATTTTCCCTGAGCCCTCTAACTATTAGGCATTGAATTTGTCTGCCTGACTTTGGATTTATTGTCCACTCACACGGGAGAATTCTGAAGGCAGGTACTTGCAGGCATTGGTCCTGCTATTAACAGATATCCATGTCCAGGTTTCTGCAACTCTCTTGGCTTTTCATTAATGATTTTAAGATGACTATTCCAGTGTCAGTTCTTGTTATAGCACCAGGCAGGAGGGAAGGCAATGGCGAAAGGTAAAAAGGAATGAATCTGCTGGGACTATTCCCTTTAAAGAAGCTTTTGAGGAAGATCTGTTAATTAGTTGTGCTAAGATCTAGTTGACCATGATGGCTACTCCATTTCTTCTGAGGGATTCCTGCACGCAGTAGTAGATACAATGGTCATCTGAGTTAAATTCACCCGTTCCAGTCCATTTTAGTTCTCTGATTCCTAGAATGTCGACGTTCACCCTTGCCATCTCTTGTTTGACCACTTCCAATTTGCCTTGATTCATGGACCTAACATTCCAGGTTCCTATGTAATATTGCTCTTTACAGCATCGGATCTTGCTTCTATCACCAGTCACATGCACAACTGGGTATTGTTTTCGCTTTGGCTCCATCCCTTCATTCTTTCTGGACTTATTGCTCCACTGATCTCCAGTAGCATATTGGGCACCTAATGACCTGGGGAGTTCCTCTTTTGATATCCTATCATTTTGCCTGTTCATACTGTTCATGGGGTTCTCAAGGCAAGAATACTGAAGTGGCTTGCCATTCCCTTCTCCAGTGGACCACGTTCTGTCAGACCTCTCCACCATGACCCGCCTGTCTTGGGTTGCCCTACAGGCATGGCTTGGTTTCATTGAGTTAGACAAGGCTGTGGTCCTAGTGTGATTAGATTGACTAGTTTTCTGTGAGTATGGTTTCAGTGTGCCTGCCCTCTGATGCCCTCTTGCAACACCTACCATCTTACTTGGGTTTCTCTTACCTTGGGCGTGGGGTATTTATTCACGGCTGCTCCAGCAAAGCACAGCTGCTGCTCCTTACCTTGGATGATGGGTATCTCCTTACCGCTGCCTTTCCTGACCTTCAACATGGGATAGCTCCTCTAGGCCCTCCTGCGCCTGCACAGCCACCACTTCTTGGGTTGCTCCTCCCAGCCACCAGCCCTGGCCTCAGGCATGGGTGGCTCCTCCCAGCTGCCACCCTTGGCCTTGGGCTCGGGGTGGCTCCTCAAGGTCACCGCCCCTGGCCTCGGGCGTGAGGTGGCTTCTCCCAGACGCCCGCCGCCCCTGACCTCGGACGTGGGGTAGCTCCTCTCGGCCGCACTTAGTGTGCCAGCCGGCCATCACTGCAGGAGACTCAGGTTTGATCCCTGGGTTGGGAAGGTGCCCTGGAGAGGAAAATGGCAACCCACTCCAGTATTCTTGTCTGGGAAATGCCATGGACAGAGGAGCCTGATGGGCTGCAGTCCATGGGTCAATCAAAGTTGGGCACAGCTGAGCATCTAAGAACAGAAGTATTTCCAAGGCCCACACTCAAGTGTGTGTGTGCGTGTCATGTCATGTCTGTCTGTCTGTCTGTCTGTATCTCCCTCTAGCCATCATGGTCGACAAAAGAGTCCAAAATGCAGTACTTGGATGCAATCTCAAAAATGACAGAATGATCTCTGTTCGTCTCCAAGGCAAATCATTCAATATCACAGTTATCTAAGTCTATGCCCCAACCAGTAATGCTGAAGAAGCTGAAGTGGAACAGTTTTATGAAGACCTACAAGATCTTTTAGAACTAACACCCAAAAAAGGTGTCCTTTTCATTATAGGGGACTGGAATGCAAAAGTAGGAAGTCAAGAAACACCTGGAGTAACAGGCAAATTTGGCCTTGGAATGTGGAATGAAGCAGGGCAAAGACTAATAGAGTGTTGCCAAGGAAATGCACTGGTCATAGCAAACACCCTCTTCCAACAACACAAGAGAAGACTCTACACATGGACATCACTAGATGGTCAACACTGAAATCAGATTGATGATATTCTTTGCAGCCAAAGATGGAGAAGCTCTATACAGTCAACAAAAACAAGACCAGGAGCTGACTGTGGCTCAGATCATGAACTCCTTATTACCAAATTCAGACTCAAATTGAAGAAAGTAGGGAAAACAATTTTTATTTTTTTAAACAATATGAATTTATTTTCTCACAATTCTGGAGTCTAAAAATCTGAGCTCAAAGTGTTGCCGATGTGATTTCTTCTGAAGCCTCTCTCATGATGGGTAGATGGCCATCTTCTCCTTGTGTCTTCACATTGTCGTCCCTCTATGTCCAGATTTTCTCTTCTTTTAAGGACACCAGTCATACTGGATTAGGGCCCACCCTAATGATTTCATTTTAACTTAACTTTTTCTTTTTTTCAAATATGTTTATTTATTTTAATTGGAAGTTAATTACTTTACAATATTGTATTTGTTTTGTCATAGGTCAACATGAATCCACCACAGGTACACACGTGTTCCCCATCCTGAACCCCCCTCCCTCCTCCCTCCCTGTACCATCCCTCTGGGTCATCTCAGTGCACCAGCCCCAAGCATCCAGTATCATGCATCGAACCTGGACTGGTGATTCGTTTCATATATGACATTATACATGTTTCAATGCTGTTATCCCAAATCATCCCACCCTCTCCCTCTCCCACAGAGTCCAAAAGACTGTTCTATATGTCTGTGTCTCTTTTGCTGTCTCACATACAGGGTTATCATTATCATCTTTCTAAATTCCATATATATGCATTAGTATACTGTATTGGTGTTTTTCTTTCTGACTTACTTCACTCTGTATAATAGGCTCCAGTTTCATCCACCTCATTAGAACTGATTCAAATGTATTCTTTTTAATGGCTGAGTAATACTCCATTGTGTATATGTACCACAGCTTTCTTATCCATTAGTCTGCTGATGGACATCTAGGTTGCTTCCATGTCCTGGCTATTATAAACTGCTGCGATGAAAATTTGGGTACATGTGTCTCTTTCAATTCTGGTTTCCTCAGTGTGTATGCCCAGCAGTAGGATTGCTGGGTCATAAGGCAATTCTATTTCCAGTTTTTTAAGAAATCTCCACACTGCTCTCCAATAGTGGCTGTACTAGTTTGCATCCCCACCAACAGTGTAAGAGGGTTCCCTTTTCTTCACACCCTCTCCAGCATTTATTCCCGTAGACTTTTAGATCGCAGCCATTCTGACTGGCATGAAATGGTGGTTTTGATTTGCATTTTGATTTGCATTGTGGTTTTGATTTGCATTTTGATTTGCATTGTGGTTTTGATTTGCATTTCTCTGATAATGAGTGATGTTGAAATAACCTCAGATATGCAGATGACACCACCCTTAAGGCAGAAAGTGAAGAGGAGCTAAAAACCCTCTTGATGAAAGTGAAAGAGGAGAGTGAAAAAGTTGGCTTAAAGCTCAACATTCAGAAAACAAAGATCATGGCATCTGGTCCCATCACTTCATGGGAAATAGATGTAGAAACAGTGGGAACAGTGTCAGACTTTATTTTTTGGGCTCCAAAATCACTGCAGATGGTGATTGCAGCCATGAAATTAAAAGACGATTACTCCTTGGAAGAAAAGCTATTACCAACCTAGATAGCATATTCAAAAGCAGAGACATTACCTTGAGACTAAGGCCCGTCTAGTCAAGGCTATGGTTTTTCCTGTGGTCATGTATGGATGTGAGAGTTGGACTGTGAAGAAGGCTGAGCGCCGAAGAATTGATGGTTTTGGACTGCGGTGTTGGAGAAGACTCTTCTTCCGGGTCCCTTGGACTGCAAGGAGATCCAACCAGTCCATTCTGAAGGAGATCAGCCCTGGGAATTCTTTGGAAGGAATGATGCTAAAACTGAAACTCCAGTACTTTGGCCACCTCATGAGAAGAGTTGACTCATTGGAAAATACTCTGATGCTAGGAGGGTTGGGGGCAGGAGGAGAAGGGGACGACAGAGGATGAGATGGCTGGATGGCATCATGGACTCGATGGACGTGAGTCTGAGTGAACTCTGGGAGAAGGTGACTGAACTGAACTGAACTGAACTGAACTAGATATAGTTGGTCAGAATTGCATCACTTTGCTTTCACTGTTTAAGAGGGGGGACAAGCTAATGCAGGGGTGTTAGTTTGTTTAAGCTTGACCTGTTATTGCTGCCCTTAAATTGGGATATCAGTAAGAAAGGAAGAAATGAATACTAGGTAGAGAGCTCTTTTTGAATTACAGAAATTAGATATACTGATATTAAAATAATAAACGGGCTGGCCCTACCATGTTTTTTTGTTTGTTTGTTTTGTTTTTTGCTGATGATGTAAAAGTATTGCATTTGTCAGTGATTACTTATGTCTTAGAAAAAATAGTTGGTTGTGGTCCATGTGTGGGTTGGAAAAGAATTTCCAGACATGAGGCAAAATGAGAAGAGAATAAAGTTTATCAGCTTGGAAAAGGCTGTTAAAATAGAGGGCTGAATCAAGGTAGAGCCAACCACTTTCACAGAGTTGCAGCTAATTTTTATAGCCTCAAGACAGAGAAAATTCCTACTGGAATGATGGAATTAGGATGTTATAGGTGGTATAGTAGGGTGGGTATTTTACATAATTGGGGTCAGGGGGTCTGGTGTCGATTAGGAGGCTTATGGCAAAAGTTGCTATGGGGCGTGGTCAGTTCCAGAGATTTTTGTCCTGTGACCTTGGTGCAGGGCTCCACACCTGTAACCTTAGTGTAGGGACTAATTGAGAGCTAAGTGTTTACTAGTGGCCGCCTTTTCTTTAAGTATACTCCAAATAATCACTGGGTAAAAGCTGAAAAAATGCACTTAAATAAAAGTGAAGAAATAAACTGTCTACATGAACGAAATCAACAGGAATAAAAAATATTAAAGTTATTGTGTCAGTGATATGGACATCCATAAATCTCTGCAAACACTTGGCAATTGTTTGTAAGCAAGATTCCTTATTTTAAATAACAATCACATTTGACAGTTTCTAGTGGGGTTTCGGAGAAGGCAATGGCATCCCACTCCGGTACTCTTGCCTGGAAACTCCCATGGACGGAGGAGCCTGGAAAGCTGCAGTCCATGGGGTCGCTGAGTCAGACACGACTGAGCCACTTCACTTTCACTCTTCACTTTCATGCATTGGAGAAGGAAATGGCAACCCACTCCAGTGTTCTTGCCTGGAGAATCCCAGGGATGGCAGAGCCCAATGGGCTGCCATCTGCGGGGTCGCACAGAGTCGGACACGACTGAAGCGACTTAGCAGCAGCAGCAGCAGTGGGGTTTCATGATAAAATAAGTTGGGATTAGTTTGGCTGCATGAAAAAAAACCAAAATAACAAGGAGATAAAAGCACATAGAAGGTAGCTAGTCCCAGCCTCATGTGGTGATTTGATGAATGGCTCAGTCATCTAATTCCTTCAGTTTTCCATTCAAATAACTTTGGGGTTTTATTTTCAAATTTGCTTCATGGAGACAGAGGACTTCTGGGGTCAAGCCATTTTATCTTCGATGCAGACAATACACAAGTAGAAGAAAGAACAGAGAGGCCAAGGAACTGAGTCAGCTCTTAAGTAACTTTCCTGGACGTCCCGTACCACACACCGGTACACATCTTATGTGCTGTAATGTAGTCGCTTACACTTACCTTGCTGAAAAGAAGGCTGCAAAAAATAGAAGGTCAATTACACTGTCAGTCTAAATAAAAATTGAGTTCTGTTTTTATGGAAGAAGTAAAAAATGGATATTGTGTGGCAACTAGTGGCATCTCTACTTCTAGGAGCTAGCAGGGTTCTTGATACACTGTGTACTTCAATAAAGAGGTCAGTGGCCACCCAGCCCAATTCATGCTTTAGAGGTAGCAACCTCAGGGCATATATAATGCAACAACCAAGTAACAACTTTTGGGTTGATGATTGTAACATGTGTACATTTGCAGCTTCTGCCCTGTCTTATGCTCATGTTCAGGTTGGGCTTAGCTTTTGATCACCAAACCCTCAAATTCCAAATATTCAACCTTGGAAGATTTGCTAGATAATGATGATGTCAAGGAAGATTCATGTGGGTAAAGAGGATGATCACATCATTCAGGGAATATCCCTAGATGTTATTTTAAACCACTTGCTCTTCCTTCACAGGTGTTTGCCTCTGGTAACCACATTGCCCCTGTCTCCCAATACTTCCTGCTTTACAAGCTTCTCTTACCTTCTGTTTGGGCCATACTCTTACTTAGATTCCCAAAGCCTTCATATCTCATCATGGGAATGCCAACAGAAAGCCCCAAATTCCTTAGTGGTAAAGAGCCTGCCTGCCAATGCAGGAGATATAAGAGACTCAGGTTTGATACCTGGGTCAGGAAGATCTCCTGGAGGAGGGCATGGCAACTCACTTCAGTATTCTTGCCAGGAGAATCCCATGGACAGAAGAGCCTGGTGGGCTACAGTCCATGGGTCACAAAGAGCCAGACGCAACTGAAGCAGCTTAGCACACGTCCCTTATTTAATCTCATTACTTTTTGAACATGGCTTCCCAAGTGGTGCTAGAGGTAAAGAACTTGCCTGCCAATGGAGGAGATGCAGGAGACCCAGGTTTGATCCCTGGATTGGGAGGATCCTCTGGAGAAGGGAATGGCAACCCACTCCAATATTCTTGCCTGAGAAATCTCATGGACAGAGGAGCCTGGTGGGCTATAGTCCATGGGGTTGCAAAGAGTCGAACACGACTGGCAACCCACTCTAGTATTCCTGCCTGAGAAATCTCATGGACAGAGGAGCCCAGCAGGCTATAGTCCATGGGGCTGCAAAGAGTCAAACATGATTGAGCAACTAACACACACACACACATTTAGTGAACAATTGTTTGCTAATAGATAATGACAAGTTTCTGGATTCTTAGCAGAGTACAAATGCATATAAATGTACAATTGCACAGTCATGGGGCCCCAGAAGTTTGAACTTCAGTGTTTTCCATGAGGACAAAGACTTGCTCTTCATGGTTCCCAGAGAGTGCTGTGAGCATCAGTGAGAAAAATCATGAACAAGCCTTGCCTTTATTTCTCATGGGACCCAAAAGAGCTTCTGCAGCTAAGTCTTCTGTCTTTGGGGCTTCGTTCAACAAATGTTGTTCTGGAGTCTTTTGCTCACATTTTTCTGGTTGCTTTTGTAATTAACATTAAGGAAGAGAAATTTGATGTGTTTTTTTTTTTTTTTTTTTGCAATAGTAGCAGAAGGTGTGTTCCCCACAAGGTTAATAAACATAGCTACATTTATTATGACTTTTATGTATGCCAAGCACCATGCTAGGTGTCTTAAAGATATCATTTCATTTCACTCTCTAAATAGTACTTTGAGCTAAGTATTTTAAGCAGAGCATAACTAAAATATTTGAGGAAGACAGGGGTCTTTGACTGAAATTTTGTGATATTTTCACCAATATAGAAAAAAATAAAACTAAATTATGTTTCATTATTTATATGGATGCTTTTCTACTTCTGGCAGTTTTATTATAGCCTTGATGATTAAGATATTTCCTACCCAGAAGTCCAGGCCTGCATTTTAGAGGCTGAGAACACAACCTCTGCTGTGAGAACACCTGCCTCTCTTCTCTGTACCTGGACCACATAAACCTTATCTAAGATAATTAACATATCTGTGAAGTATAGGTGAAGAAGCTGAAGCTTAGAGACGTTAAATAACTTCCACAAGGTTATGTAACTAATAGCAGGACAGGGATTGAAAACAAGAACTGATTAACCAGAAAGTTCATTCTCTCTCTTGTTAAAAAATAACTTTTACTGGAATATAGTTTAGGCTTCCCCAAAGGCTCAGCAGTAAAGAATCTGCCTGCATTACAGAAGACACAGAAGGCATGGGCTTGATGCCTGGATTGGGAAGATCCCCTGGAGGAGGAAATGCAATCCACTGGAGTATTCTTACTGGGAAATCCCATGGATAGAGGAGCCTGGCGGGCTATGGTCCAGGGAGTTGCAAAGAGTCGAACACGACTGAACACACACACATAGTTAATTTGCAATGTTAGTCTCAGGTGTACAGCAAAGTGAATCAGTTATACATAAACATTCACTCTTTTTAAGGTTATTTTCCCGAATAAATTGTTACAGAGTATTAAGTAGAGTACCCTATGCTATACACTACATCCTTATTAGTTATTTTATATATAGTATTGTATATATGTCAATCCTGATCTCCCAATTTGTCCCTCTACCCACTTACCCTGAGGTAACCATAAGTGTGTTTTCTACATCTGTTAAGTCTATTTCTGTTTTGTAGATGAGTTTATTTGTACCCTTTTTTAGAGTCCAGATATAAGTGATCAATATGATATTTGTCTTTCTCTGACTTAGTTCACTCCCTGTGACAATCCCTAGGTCCATTCATGTTGCTGCAAATGGCATTAGTCCATTCTGTTTATGGCTGAGCAATCTTCCATTGCATATATATACCACGTCTTCTTTATCCATTCCTCTAGTGATGTACATTGAGGTTGCTTCTGTGTCCTGGTGATTGTGAATAATGCTGCAACAATCATAGGAGTGCATGTGTCTTTTCAGATTATAGTTTTCTCTGTATATATGCCCAGAAGTGGAATTGCTGGATCATGTGGTAGCTCATTTTTAGTTTAGGGAACCTCCATACTGTTCTTTGTAGTGACTGAATCAATTTACATTCCCACCAACAGTGTAGGAGAGTTCCCATTCTCCATACCCTTTCCAACATTTATTGTTTGTAGATTTTGTAATGAAGGTCATTCTGACTGGTGTGAGGTGATACCTCATTGTAGTTTTTAATTGCATTTCTCTAGTAATTAGTGATTGCATCTTGGTCTTCCTGACCCCCGGTCTAACATTCCTCAAAGAAGAGGCAGAAGAAATAATCTACCCCCAAGGGAAACTTTCCCACAGAAAAAGATGAGCTGTCATAGACCCCCTCCTGATGATTGGGACTGGCATAGCAGCAGCCCTAGGCACCGGGATTGGGGGTATCTTGACCTCAGCCCATTTTTACTACAAGCTGTCCCAAGAACTTAATGAGGATATGGAGCAAGTAGCAGAGTCCTTCATTTCAATACAAAGACAAATTAACTCATTAGCTTCTGTAGCTCTACAAAATAGGTGAGCCCTGGACCTTCTCATGGAGAAGGCAATGGCACCCCACTCCAGTACTCTTGCCTGGAAAATCCCATGGGCGGAGGAGCCTGGTAGGCTTCAGTCCATGGGGTCGCTAAGAGTCGGATACGACTGAGCGATTTGACTTTCACTTTTCACTTTCATGCACTGAGGAAGGAAATGGCAACCCACTCCAGTGTTCTTGCCTGGAGAATCTCAGGGATGGGGGAGCCTGGTGGGCTGCCATCTATGGTGTCGCACAGAGTCGGACACGACTGAAGCGACTTAGCAGCAGCAGTAATTAGTGATGTTAAGCATCTTTTCATGTGCTTTTTTAGCTAATGTATGTCTTCTTAGGAGAAATGTTTAGATTTTCTGCCCATTTTTTGGATTGGGTTGTTTGTTTTTTTGATATTGAGTTGTGAAGAAACTGAAGGTTAGAGACATTAAATAACTTCCCAAGGTTATGTAGCTAGTAGCAGGATAGGTATTTAAAACAAGAACCATCAACCAGGCACTTAATTTTCTTAATCATCATGCTATTCAGCTTTTTAGGTTCTTAATTTTAGGGGGAGACTTTCCCATAAATGAATAATTAGATTCTTTCAGATCAAACCTCAAATGACCAGATTATTCATTATAAAGAATATGCTGGTAAGTATTTAATGCCTAGCCATCAAAGAAAGAAAAAGCCATAACTTTTACCATTTGCCAACTTCTGTGGCGTAAACACTCCCCTCACAGCTGATTTCATGCAAGGTGACATGGAAAGACGACCTGAGAAAAGATGTACACAAGAGGCTCTCGTTAGCTAGTGTGAGCCACTGCTGCTGCTGCTAAGTCGCTTCAGTCCTGTCCAACTCTGTGTGACCCCAGAGACGGCAGCCCACCAGGCTCCCCCGTCCCTGGGATTCTCCAGGCAAGAGTACTGTAGAGTGGTGCCATCACCTTCTCCGGTGAGCCACTGGGTCTGTGATAATTAGTAACAATATCTGTGCTCTGCATTAACAGTAAAAGAATGCTGTGTGGCAAAGGCTTAGACGTTTCAGCCAAGTCAATCTGAATAGAGTCCTGGCCACACTATAAAATAGCTACATGCTCATGTGATTGTGGGCAACTTATTCACCCCTTCTGAACCTCAGTTACCTTATCTCTTTCAGGAAGATAACGCTACCTACCTCAGGTAGATTTGGTCAGTTTTTAATGTAAAGACATATGGAAATTGCCTAGTTACAGGCTGTCAAGTGTGTTTATTAATAGTTGCATGCACCAGTTCAGTTCAGTCGCTCAGTCGTGTCTGACTCTGTGACCCCATGAATCACTGCACGCGAGGCCTCCCTGTCCATCACCATCTCTCAGAGTCCACTCAGATTCATGTCCATCGAGTCAGTGATGCCATCCAGCCGTCTCATCCTCTGTCGTCCCCTTCTCCTCCTGCCTCCAATTCCTCCCAGCATCAAAGCCTTTTCCAATGAGTCAACTCTTCGCATGAGGTGGCCAAAGTACTGGAGTTTCAGCTTCAACATCATTCCTTCCAAAGAAATTCCAGGGCTGATCTCCTTCAGAATGGACTGGTTGGATCTCCTTGTAGTCCAAGGGACTATCAAGAGTCTTCTCCAACACCACAGTTCAAAAGCACCAATTCTTCAGCACTCAGCTTTCTTCAGTCCAACTCTCACATCCATACATGACCACAGGAAAAACCATAGCCTTGACTAGACGGACCTTAGTTGGCAAGGTAATGTCTCTGCTTTTGAATATGCTATCTAGGTTGGCCATAAATTTTCTTCCAAGGAGTAAGCGTCTTAATTTCATGGCTGCAGTCACCATCTGCAGTGATTTTGGAGCCCAAAAAAGTAAAGTGTGACACTGTTTCCACTGTTTCCCCATCTATTTCCCATGAAGTGATGGGACCAGATGCCATGATCTTCGTTTTCTGAATGTTGAGCTTTAAGCCAACTTTTTCACTCTCCTCTTTCACTTTCATCAAGAGGCTTTTTAGTTCCTCTTCACTTTCTGCCATAAGGGTGGTGTCATCTGCATATCTGAGGTTATTGGTATCTCTCCCGGCAATCTTGATTACAGCTTGTGATTCTTCCAGCCCAGTGTTTCTCATGATGTACTCTGCATATAAGTTAAATAAGCAGGGTGACAATATATAGCCTTGACATACTCCTTTTCCTATTTGGAACCAGTCTGTTGTTCCATGTCCAGTTCTAACTGTTGCTTCCTGACCTGCATAGAGATTTCTCAAGAGGCAGGTCAGGTGGTCTGGTATTCCCTTCTCTCTCAGAATTTTCCACAGTTTCTTGTGATCCACACAGTCAAAGGCTTTGGCATAGTCAGTAAAGCAGAAATAGATGTTTTTCTGGAACTCTCTTTTTCCATGATCTAGTGGATGTTGGCAATTTGATCTCTGGTTCCTCTGCCTTTTCTAAAACCAGCTTGAACATCTGGAAGTTCACGGTTCACATATTGCTTTATTGATTACTAAAATTAAAAGAGTAATATTTACTGGCTTTATGAAATATTTTTCTTAATGATAAGAAATCTTATTTTACCTTTTATTTTCCAACTTTTCAAATAGATGTTACTATAAGATATATTTTACTTTCCTCTAGTTCTGCTATTAACACACAAAATTAGCACAAATTAAATAGTGACTATTACCTTGATCTCAGTATTGAGGAGACAGTAGGGAGGGGTGGGGTCTGCTTCACTTAAATAAAGCAACAACTACTCAGGTCCTGCCAATTATTATAAGACAACATACAGACTCAATGTTGCCAGATCTATTTTTCTGAAGAACCAGGAATCTGTATCTTTTTGTAAAACCTCATAATTTTTACAGATCTTTAGTTTGTTTGTTTGTTTTTTTGATGAGGACCAGTGTTTAAAAGTCTTCATTGAATTTGTTACAACATTGCTCCTGTTTCATGTTTTGGCTTTTTGGCCACAAGGCATGTGGGATCATAGCGCTCTGACCAGGGATTGAACCTACCTCCACTGCATTGGAAGGCGAAGTCTTAGCCATTGGACCACCAAGAAAGTTCCTAAATATCTTCTTGGCTTCCCTGGTGACTCAGATGGTAAAGAATCCTCCTGCAATGCAGGAGACACGAGTTCAATCCCTGGGTTGGGAAGATCCCCTGAAGGAGGGCATGGCAACCCACTCCAGTAGGCTTGCCTGGAGAATTCCATGGACAGAGGAGCCGGGTGGACTTCTGTCCATGGCGTCACAGTTTGAACATGACTGAGTGACCTAAACTTCCACTTTCACATTGTAAAAGCAATACCACAAAAGCCAGATCTGACAAATCAGGTATCAGTGTGAGACTTCTGAATTAATGAAAGGATGGAGGGTTTGGGTGAGAGAAAAAGTAGAGAAAGGAGCCTGAACCAAGCAGAGAGGCAGGGACGATGAAGAGAGGGGCATTTTAATACTTCAGGTAGAGTAGGGAACCTACCTGTGCTGGAGAGAAGCACTCTTGCATAAACAAGCTTGGACAAGTACCTTTGGGGAAATTGAGCACAGTCTATCTAAAATTCCAAGAAATAGGGGTTTCTTCTACTAAGAATATGGAGAATGTTTTTATGTCATGGAAAGTGATATAATTAATCTGAGAGCAGGTGGAGATGGATTCAAGGATGGGAATCAGAGCATATGTTTTCAGGGTCTCATCTTTGGTGCCAAGCTGCCTGGGTTTATATCTGGCTTACCATTTTATAGCTCTGTTACTAACTGGGAAGACACTCTATCCCTCTGGGTCTCATGGTTAATAAAAGCATTGTGAAGATTAAATGAATTTCTGATTATGAAGTGTTAAGGCAATGCCCAGCACAGAGGAAGCATTCAAAACAAACTTATCTGTTATTGTCAGTGTTCAAATAAAGGAAGTGAGAAGCAGGAACATTAATTAAGAGGTTGCTACAAATTGCAGGTATAAATTGTTCACTGAAAGTCATTTGATGGCTATAGAAAGAGGAGGAAAGTGTAGAAGTGAAGACTGAGTAGTTTGTTTTTTTATTTTTTTCACTTTTTACAAAAACATTGTTGATAAGAAAAACGACCTACCCTGAAAAATGTAAGGACTTGTAAATGAGGAATCTTACAATCATGGGAAGATGAGTTCAACCTGAGATGCAACAAGTCGAATTTGGGAGAAAATATAATGTGCTAACAGCAGTTGAAGATGTAGGGTAAGAAGTAGATTGCACTTTAAATATGGCCTGTTTACTGACCTGGGAATGATGTGCAGCACCTTGTGTTCAGTGCTTTAGAGAAAAACCAAATATATGAAATGCCATCTCTGCAAATGATATGCAAATGAGACAAGGCAACTCATGGCCATTCCACCAGGATGGCACTAAACACTGGTGGCCACAAGTGCTCTGGGTGTTCACAGGAGAGAAAAAGTTGGAGATGGAAGAGCGTGGGGACTAAGTCTTCCTGTGAAATGTGCAACAACGTGGTGCAGTTTGGTGGGAAAGGTACACGGAGAATATACATACAGGTGTATTTGGGATCAAGAAGCAGGTTGGTTTGACTGGAAGGTTGAGTTTCTTTGGGTGAAAACATTGTTGAATTAAAAAAGATTGGTTCAGGGTGTATTAGAGAAGGTCCTCCTGTCAGGATGAGGACTTTTTCTGTATATATGGTGAAGAGTTTGCACTGTGCATTTTGGCAATGCAGTCATATAATGAATCTCTACTTTTGAAATGCAGCCATTTGTGTATGAGACTGAGTAGCCGGATGAGGCAAGTACATGAGGTACCACCAGCATGATTTTGTACTGAGTGACGGTACGTAAAGGAGGAGATGAGACATGACTTTAAGACAAGCAGCAAAATTATGCAAAGCAGCTGGTGCCCAGGAAAACATCTGTAATTCAGAAAAGAGGATGGGATTTAAATTGCAGATTTAATAATCACCTAGAAATGACTGTTGAAAGCATAAAGTAAATGAGATTTTCAAAAGAGCGTCCTCGGATGGAGGGGAGGGGGAAAGAGCTTCTGTGTTAGAGCCTTGAGTGAAACCCACATGGAAAGAATGGGAAGAAGAAGAGAATTTAGTGAAAAGAACAGAGAAAAGGGTTGTTGAGGTGGAGGAAAAGCTGAGATAGGGCCCTGTTATGGAAAACAAAGGTGCCAGAATGCTGGGAAGCAGAAGGTCAAATTTATGCTTGAGAATGAGTTCTTGAGGTTCTGTAGGAAAAGGATGAGCAACCCCTGGGCTCAGCCAACACTGAAGAAGGCCTTGCGCTGTAGGGTCAGAATGGTTACAGCCAGAAAGAATTCAGAAGTCCATAGTATTTCAAATGATAACTAAAAATGCAGTTGGATTTATTAGAAATACATTTATGTGATATATGCCTACATAAATTAACTTCTTTAGATTTTGTAAAGGTGCTTACTTATAACAGAAATATCTGGTTTTAGGTAGGCATATCTTAATAATGAAACCCATAGAGCTAAGGAAACAAGTCTGAAATTCAAGATTTATCAACATTGGCACTATTGACATTTCGGACTGGATATTTTTTTGTGTATGACTGTCCTGTGTCTTTGGGTTGTTTGGCAGTATCCCAAGTCTCTGCATCCCTCAAAAGTTGCGACAACCCCAAATTTCTTCAGTCATCGAAAGTATCCTTCAGAGGGCAAGATTGTCCTCATGCCCTTCATCAAGAAGTACTTCTAGAGTTTAACAGCAGCCAAGGAAGTTTTTTTTTTTTCTTTCCTTTCCTCTGCAAGGGGAAAGAAAACATATCTAACCAATAAAGATCACAGAGTAATAAACTTATAATTACCATATTTGTAACATAAAGGTGTTTATGTATATGATCTATACATACATAGAAACATATACATATATTTGCAAAGAGAAAGTTCAGCTTTCAACTATGGAAGAGAAGCTGAAGTAATAAAACCACAAAATAAATTAACCATTATATCTAAACAGATATGCCAGAGGGTAGTATTTTCATTTAGTGGCAAATACAATTAAACAGACATTCAGTTTGAAGCAAATAAAATCCTCCATATATCTGGTGGCATCTTTATACTGATATAGATTGCAATGAGAAGCAATTTGTATAAATCACTATTATTCCAGGGAGAGATATATAGACCAAGCAAATCTAATGTGACAGATGTTATAAATGTCATCATTATGGTTTTTCATTTCAATTCAAACAGTTCATAGACTTCTGATTATATTAAATAGAGGATTGGTGCTTCTATTGATACTTTCAGTAAAGACAGTAGCCTTGTCACATAGAAAATTTGTTCAGGTTGATCTTTTTTTATCTTCTTATGGACAAAATGGGCTCTATTATACGGTTTTAAAATAAATATCTTTGATTAGGAATAGGCTGAGAGTCTATCTGAAATAACAAATTAAGACAAAGCAAGAAAGAAAATAATTCTACTCAGTATGTAAATAATTTTTGACGTCTGTATAAAACAATAATGGATTTTATATTTTTCATATCAATAAATATTAAAATGTACAATACATGGCCATATCAACAGTTCACAAAAGTCTCAATTCTTATATGCAAAGAACATAAAATCTGTTTTGTGTCTATTTCTTTTTAATCCCTCAAGTGCACTGGATGATGTAGAGCATAATTTATGTGTCTGTAAATGTAAAGACTATTTCAAGAGAAATATTAATGCCCCTTAAGATCTTTCCTAAAATAGATTAAACTACTATCTATTGGCTAGAGGGTCTTCCTTCCATATTTGTGGGTTTCTCATCTGCAGATTTAAACAAAGACAGATCTAAATGTGGTTAACTGAATTTGTGAATGCAAACCCAGGGGATACAGAGGGCTGAAGGTCAAGTGTATTCCTTGCACTAACCCATCTTATGTAAGGGATTTAAGCATTTGGAGATTTTGGTATCTAGAGGGACTCCTGGAACCCATCCTTTATGAATACTGACAGAGGACTGTATATATATATATTTTTTTTTGGTGGGGGTGTGAGGAGTTTATTTTAGGTAAAAACAAATTGGGGCTTCCCCAGTGACTCAGATGGTAAAGAATCTACCTGTAATGCAGGAGGCCAGGTTAAACCCTTGGGTCAGGAAAATCCCCTGGAGAAGAGACTGGCTACCCACTCCAGTATTCTTGCCTGGAGAATCCCATGGACAGAGCAGCCTGCCAGGCTACAGTCCATGGGGTTGCAAAAAGTTGGACATGACTGAGTGACTAACACACCCAATTTAAAATATGTGACAACATAATTTACTGTTCTTTCTTTTAATGAAGTATATTTGACTTACAATATTATATTAGTTTTAGATGTACCACTTTGTGATTTGATATTCCTATACATTACAAAATAATCACTAGTGATTTAGTTACTTTGAGTCTAGTCACCATTTACCAGCAAAGTTATTACATTATTATTGACTACCTGTGCTTATATGGTACATTATATCAGGATGGCTTATTTATTTTGTAACTGGAGGTTTGTGCTTCTTAATCTCCTTGACCTATTTCACTCATCCCTCTGTCCCTCTTCCCTTTGGCAGCCACTAGTTTGTTCTCTGTATTTACAAGCCTGTTTGTTTTATTATGTTTGTTCAATTGTTTCGTAGACTCCACATATAAGTGGTATATGTCATATGGTATTTGTCTTACTCTGTCTTATTTCACTTGACATAATGCCCTCTAAGTCCATTCATCCCTTATTGGACATATCATTTACAAATGTATTTTCCCATTTTGTAGATGGCCTTTTCATTTTGTTTATGGTTTCCTTTACTGTGTAAAAGCTTTTGTTTTTGGTTCAGTCACTCAGTCATGTCCTACTCTTTGCAACCCCATGGATTGCAGAATGTCAGGCTTCCTGGTCCTTCATTATCTCCCAAAGTTTGCTCAAATCCATGTCCACTGAGTCGATGATGGCATCCAATCATCTCATCCTCTGTTGCCCTCTTCTCCTCCTGCCCTCAATCTTTCACAGCATCAGGATCTTTTCCAGTGAGTTGGCTCTTTACATCAGGTGGCCAAAGTGTTGGAGTTTCAGCTTCAGCATCAGTCCTTCCAATGAATATTCAGGGTTGATTTCCTTTAGGATTGACTGGTTTGATCTCCTTGGGACTCTGCAAGGGACTCTCAAGAGTCTTTTCCAGCACCACAGTTTGACAGCATCAATTCTTCGGCATTCAGCCTTCTTTATGATCCAACTCTCACATCCATAAAGCCATAGCTTTTACTATATGGACCTTTGTTGACAAAGTGATGTCTCTGCTTTTAAATATGCTGTTTAGGTTCATCATAGCTTTTCTTCCAAGAAGCCAGCATCTTTTAATTTCATGGCTGCTGTCATCATCTGCAGTGATTTTGAAGCCCAAGAAAATAGTCTGTTACTGTTTTTGTTTTCCCCCTATTTGCCTTGAAGTTATGGGACCAGATGCCATGATTTTAGTTTTCTGAACATTGAGTTTTAAGCCAGCTTTTTCACTCTCCTCTTCACCTTCATAAAACTTTTGGTTTAATGTAGTTCTGTTTGTTTATTTTTGCCTTTGTCACCCCTGTCTGAGGAGACAGATCCAAAAATTATTGCTAAGAATGATATCAAAGAACATACTGCCTATGTTTCCTTTAGGAATTTTATGATTTCAGATCTTCTGTTTGAGTCTTTAATCCATTTAAGTTTATTTTTGCATAGAGTATAGAAAAACGGTTTCATTTTTTTTATATGTAGCTGTCCAGTTTTCCCAAAGTTGTTTATTAAAGGGACTGTCTTTTCCTCCTGGTATATTCTTGCCTCCTTTGCCATCAAGAATTGAGCATATAAGCCTGGGTTTCTTTCTGGGCTCTCTATTCTCTTTCATTGATCTATGTCTGTTTTTCTGCCAGTATCATAATGCTTTGATTACTATATCTTGGTAGTATAGTTTGAAATACTGTTCTTTCTCAAGATTATATTAACTTTTCAGTCTTTTGTAGGTCAACATAAATTTTAAGACTATCTGGTTTTCATTCTGTGAAAGATACCATGGGTACTTTGATAGGAGTTGCATTGAAGCAGTGCATTGCTTCAGCTAGGATGGACATTTTGCTGCTGCTGCTAAGTCACTTCAGTCATGTCCGACTCTGTGCGACCCCATAGACGGCAGCCCGCCAGGCTCCCCTGTCCCTGGGATACTCCAGGCAAGACTCTGCAAGGGACTCTCAAGAGTCTTTTCCAGCACCACAGTTTGACAGCATCAATTCTTCGGCATTCAGCCTTCTTTATGATCCAACTCTCACATCCATAAAGCCATAGCTTTTACTATATGGACCTTTGTTGACAAAGTGATGTCTCTGCTTTTAAATATGCTGTTTAGGTTCATCATAGCTTTTCTTCCAAGAAGCCAGCATCTTTTAATTTCATGGCTGCTGTCATCATCTGCAGTGATTTTGAAGCCCAAGAAAATAGTCTGTTACTGTTTTTGTTTTCCCCCTATTTGCCTTGAAGTTATGGGACCAGATGCCATGATTTTAGTTTTCTGAACATTGAGTTTTAAGCCAGCTTTTTCACTCTCCTCTTCACCTTCATAAAACTTTTGGTTTAATGTAGTTCTGTTTGTTTATTTTTGCCTTTGTCACCCCTGTCTGAGGAGACAGATCCAAAAATTATTGCTAAGAATGATATCAAAGAACATACTGCCTATGTTTCCTTTAGGAATTTTATGATTTCAGATCTTCTGTTTGAGTCTTTAATCCATTTAAGTTTATTTTTGCATAGAGTATAGAAAAACGGTTTCATTTTTTTTATATGTAGCTGTCCAGTTTTCCCAAAGTTGTTTATTAAAGGGACTGTCTTTTCCTCCTGGTATATTCTTGCCTCCTTTGCCATCAAGAATTGAGCATATAAGCCTGGGTTTCTTTCTGGGCTCTCTATTCTCTTTCATTGATCTATGTCTGTTTTTCTGCCAGTATCATAATGCTTTGATTACTATATCTTGGTAGTATAGTTTGAAATACTGTTCTTTCTCAAGATTATATTAACTTTTCAGTCTTTTGTAGGTCAACATAAATTTTAAGACTATCTGGTTTTCATTCTGTGAAAGATACCATGGGTACTTTGATAGGAGTTGCATTGAAGCAGTGCATTGCTTCAGCTAGGATGGACATTTTGCTGCTGCTGCTAAGTCACTTCAGTCATGTCCGACTCTGTGCGACCCCATAGACGGCAGCCCGCCAGGCTCCCCTGTCCCTGGGATACTCCAGGCAAGGATACAGTAGTGGGTTGCCACTTCCTTCTCCATGGACATTTTAACAATATTAGTTCATCTAATCCATGAGCACATTATATCTTTCTATTTATGTGTGTAATCTTTAATGTCTTTAGTATCTTGTAGTTTTCATATTTCACCTCCCTGGTCATATTCATTCTTATGTATTTTGTTCTTTTTCATGCAATTGTAAATGGGATAGATTTCTTAATTTATTATTCTGATAGTTCATTTTCAGTGTATAGAAGTACAACAAATTTCTTCATATTTATTTTGTATCCTGCAACCTCACTGAATTCATTTATTCTTATAGTTTTGGGGTTTTCTATATATATAGTATCATGTCATTTGAAAATGGTTGACAGTTTTACTTCTTCCCCTTCAATTTAAGTGCCTTTTATTTCTTTTTCTTGTTTGATTGCTATTACTGGACTTCTAATACTATGTTGAATAAAAGTGATGAGTGGGCAGTCTTGTCTTGTTCTTGATATTAGAGGTAAAACTTTCAATTTTTACCTCTGAATATGATGTTAACTATTTGCCATATATAGCCTTTATTATATTGAAGTATGTTGCCTCTATGCCCACTTTGCTTTGAGAGGCTTTGTTTGTTTGTTTTACCATAAATGAGTGTTGAATTTTGTTATGCTTATCCTTCATTTTGTTGATGTGGTATATCATTTTAGTTGATGATGGATGATTCAATATGGATTCAGTTTGCTAATATTTTGTTGAGAGTTATTGCATCCATGTTTATCTGAGATATTAGATTACAGATCTTTTATAGTGTCTTTGTTTGGTTTTAGTACCACATTAAGGCTTATCTTGTAGAATACATTCAGAAGCTTCCCTTCCTCTTCTATTTTTTGAAATAATTTGAGGAAAATAGGTATTAACTTTTCCTCAAATGTTTGGTAGAATTCACCAGTGAAGCTTTCTGATCATGGCTTATTTGTTGGGAGTTTCCTGGTCACTGAATCAATTATTGATGATTAGTCTATTTAGATTTTTTATTTCTTCTCAGTTCAGTCTTAGAAGAGTGTATGTTTCCAGGAATTCATCTATTTATTCTAGAAGAGCTATCCAATTTTTTGATTATAATTGAATGAATGTTTGTATTTTTGTGATGTTGATTGTAAATTTTATTTCTGATTTCATTTATTTGAACTCTGTCTTTTTTCTTGAGTCTGATTAAAGATTTGTCTATTTTGTCTCTACAAAGAACAAGGTCTTAGTTTCACTGATCTTTTCTATTTTTTTTTAGACTTGATTTCATTTTTTTCTGTTCTGATAATTTGTCTTTTACTATTTTAAGCTTTGTTTTTTCTTCTTTTTCTAGTACCTTTAGATTAAAAGTTTCATTATTTATTTGAGATTTATCTTGTTTCTTGGGATAGGCCTGTGTTACTATAAACTTCCCTGTTAGAACTGCTGTCCCTGCATCTCATTGATTTTG
Organism: Cephalophus harveyi; assembly: GCA_006410635.1. Classification (NCBI taxonomy): domain Eukaryota; kingdom Metazoa; phylum Chordata; class Mammalia; order Artiodactyla; family Bovidae; genus Cephalophus; species Cephalophus harveyi. Next base: position 203,370 of record SJYT01075151.1, read on the forward strand.
GAATGTTGAGTTTTCATTTTCACTTGTTTCCAGCTATTTTTGAGTTTTCTCTTTATTTATTGACACATTGGTTTTCAATGTATGTTGTTTAATCTCCACACATTTATATTTTTCCTGTTTCTTTTTCCTATAATTCATTTCTGGCATACTGCTATAGTCAGAAAAGATGACTAGTGTAACTTCAGTAGTCGTCTTAAAACTTACTAAGATGTGTTTTGTGCACTAGCACATGAACATTCCTGCAGAATGTTCTATGTGCCCTTGATAAAAATGTGTATTCTGCCATTTTGGGGTAGAATGTTTTATAGATATCTAATAGGTAATCTAGTTTAATGGTGCAATTTAAGCCCAGTATTTCCTTATTGATCTTCTCTCTGGATTACTTATCCATGTATTAAAGCCCCCAACTACTGGTGTCTATTCTCTTTAGGTGTGTTAATATTTGCCTTATATATTTAGGTGTTTCTATGTTGGATATATTATGTATATATAGGTATACACACACACTTACAAATATGTTTTCTTCTTGGATTGGCTCTTTTATCATATGTAATCCTCTTTGTTTTAGTCTTTGTTTTAAAATCTATTTTGTCTGATAAAAGTATTGCTATCCAAGTTTTATTTTTGTTTGTATTTGCATTACATATCTTTTTCTGTCCTTTCATTTTTAGTCTCGATGTGATCTTAGATCTGAAGTGAGTCTTCTAAGAGACCTATACATGGGTCTCATTTTTAAAATACATTCAGCCACAATATGTGTGTGTGTGTGTGTACAGTTGATTTACAATGTGTTAATTTCTGCAGGCCTTCCCTGATAGCTCAGTTGGTAAAGAATCCACCGGCAATACAGGAGACCTCAGTTTGATTCCTGGATCAAAAAAGATCTGCTGAAGAAGGGATAGACTACCTACTCCAGTATTCTTGGGCTTCCCTTGTAGCTCAGCTGGTAAAGAGTCCAGCTGCAGTATGAGAGACCTGGGTTTGATCCCTGGGTTGGGAAGATGCCCTGGAGAAAGGAAAGGCTACCCACTCCAGTATTCTGACCTGGAGAATTCCATGGACTATATGGTCCTTGAGGTTGCAGAGTGGGACACGACTGAGCAATTTAGTTTCACTTTCAATTTCTGCTGTACAACAAAGTGATTCAGTTATACATATATTCTTTTTATATTTCTCCATTACGGTTTATCTCAGGATATTGAAAATAGTTCCTTGTTCTATCAAGTAGGACCTTATTGTTTATCTGTTCTCTATATAACAGTTTGCATCTACTAACCCCTAACTCTCAGTTCACCCATCCCCACCCCCACCACTTGGCAACAAGTCTGGGCTCTATGTCTAGAAGTCTCTTTCTATTTCATAGATAGGTTCATTTGTTCATATTTTAGATTCCACATATAAGTGATACCATATGGCATTTGTCTTTCTCTTTCAGACTGATTTTACTTGGTATGATCTCTAGTTGCATCCATGTTGCAACTAATGCATATGGTATTATTTCATTCTTTTTTGTGGCTGTGAGTAGTATTCCATGTGCATATGTACCATGTCTTCTTTATCCTTTCATCTGTTGATGGATATTTAGGTTGTTTCCATGCAATGGATATTGTGAATGGTGTTGCTATGAACACTGGGGTGCACATATCTTTTTGAATTTTAGTTTTGTTCAGATATCTGCCCAGGAACTGCCGTACTGTCTTCCACAATGACTGCATCAACTTGCATTCCCACCAACAATGTAGGAGGGTTCTCTTTTCTCCACACCCTCTACAGCATTTGTTCTTTGTAGGCTTTGTAATGATGGCCATTTTAACCGGTGTGAGACGGTACTTCATTGTAATTTCTTTTAACTTGTTACTTTGTTTGGGGTATAGACAATTAACAATGTGCTAGTTTCAGGTGAACAGCAAAGGGACTCAGCCATACATCTACATATATCCATTCTCCCCAGACTTCCCTCCCATCTGGGCTGTTACATATTGAGCAGAGTTCCATGTGCCGTACAGAAGATCCTTGTTGGTTATCCATTTTCAATATAGCAGTGTGTACATGTCCATCCCAAACTCCCCAACTTTCCTTTTCCCCCATCCCTCCCATGGCCAAGCTTGAGTTTGTTCTATAAGTCTGTGAGTCTGTTTCTGTTTTGTGCTGTGCTTAGTCGCTCTGTCATGTCCAGCTCTTTGGGATCCCAAGAACTGGACAGCAGCCTGCCAGGCTCCTGTCTCCATGGGGATTCTACAGGCTCAAGAATACTGGAATGGGTTGCCATGCCCTCCTTCAAGTGATCTTCCCGACCCAGGGATCCAACCCAGGTCTCCTGCATTGCAGTCGGATCCTTTACTGTTTGAGCCACCACGAAAGCCCAAGAATACTGGAATCTATTCCTTCTCCAGGGATCTTCCCAACCCAGGAATCGAACCAGAGTCTCCACATTGCAGGTGGACTCTACCAGCTGAGCTACTAGGAAACCTATTTCTGTTTTGTAAGTAAATTCATTTGTATGTCATCCCTTATATGTGGCATCTAAAAAGAAATGATACTAATGAACCACATTGTAGTTTTGATTTACATTTCTACAATAATTAGTGATGTTGGGCATCTTTTCATGTGCCTATTGACCATCTCTATTTCTTCTCTGGAGAAATGTCTAGTAAGTCTTCTGCTCATTTTTTAGTTGTATTTTTTTTTCCCCCCAGGTGTTTCTGTACTGGGACTTGGAGTGAGTTTAATGGGCTCTTTAAGAGCAGACTTCAATATAGAACACTCCTCTGGCTCTCTTAGACTGCAGTCTCATTGTATTTCAAAGCCAGTTATGTGGACTTATCTTCCTGGTGCCTGTCCTCAGACCTCAAGCATATGATGTGAGGGCTCAAACTCCTTGCTTCTTAGGGAGGACCCCCTTAGTTGTGATAGCCCTCCCTGTTTATAGGTAACCACACTGAGGTTTGGTCCTGACAAGATGTTGTGTCTGCTTTTCCTATCTATCTCAATCTATTTTTTCTCCTTTGTATCCTTAATTGTAGAAGAGATGTCCTGCTACTCTTTAGGTTGTTCTCAGAGTGCATTGCTCTATATATTGCTGTGATTTTTGTGTGTTTATGGGAGGAGGTGATCTTAGGATCTTCCTACTTCACCATCTTTAAAAAAATATTGTATGTTGGAGTATAGTTGATTTACAATATTGTTATTAGTTTCAAGTGTACAGAAAACTGGTTAGTTATACACGGTGGTGATGATGGTTTGGTCACTAAATTGTGTCCTACTCTTGCAACCTCATGGACTGTAGCCCACCAGGCTCCATCTAGGTATCAAACCTGTATCCCCTGCATTGCAGGCAGGTTCCTTATTGCTGAGCCACCAGGGAAGCACCTCAGTTTTACAGATACATATATAAATTCTTTTTCTGATTCTTTTCCCATATATATTATTATAGAATATTGAGTAGAGTTCCCTGTGCTACACAGTAGGTCATTGTTGATTATTTTATATATCACTTCAGTTCAATCGCTCTGTCGTGTCCGACTCTTTGCGACCCCATGAATCGCAGCACGCCAGGCCTCCCTGTTCATCACCATCTCCCGGAGTTCATCCAGACTCACGTCCATCGAGTCCGTGATGCCATACAGCCATCTCATCCTCGGTCGTCCCCTTCTCCTCCTGCCCCCAATCCCTGCCAGCATCAGAGTCTTCTCCAATTGAGTAAACTCTTCGCATGAGGTGGCCAAAGTACTGGAGTTTCAGCTTTAGCATCATTCCTTCCAAAGAAATCCCAGGGCTGATCTCCTTCAGAATGGACTGGTTGGATCTCCTTGCAGCCCAAGGGACTCTCAAGAGTCTTCTCCAACACCACAGTTCAAAAGCATCAATTCTTTGGTGCTCAGCCTTCTTCACAGTCCAACTCTCACATCCATACATGACCACAGGAAAAACCATAGCCTTGACTAGACNCAAGGGACTCTCAAGAGTCTTCTCCAACACTACAGTTCAAAAGCATCAATTCTTTGGTGCTCAGCCTTCTTCACAGTCCAACTCTCACATCCATACATGACTACAGGAAAAGCCATAGCCTTGACTAGATGGACCTTAGTCGGCAAGGTAATGTCTCTGCTTTTGAAAATGTCAATTTGTGTTTCAGCAATTAATTAGCAAGGACTTTTCTTTTGTAGTCAAACATAGTCAAATTAACTTCAACTTAACTAAAAATAATATTCAGAATGTAAAAAAATAATAAACAGAAATCTCAAATAAAATCAGGAAACCAGAATGGGGAGCCGTCATACCCTATGATGACAGCAGAGCCTAATAAGAAAGATCCTTCTTCGTTCCTGGCAAGGTCTCAGCCAAAGAAAAGCCAGGAACTCTTTGTTTACTATAACTCTCTAATTTCCTTTTCCTCTTTCTAAAAGCATTCTCCTTTCCTTGCTGTTGAATGACATGCACATGGCTCCCCATGGTTGCAGACCCCAAATTATGATTCTCTGCTGATCCTGTTTATACCAGTTTTTGAGAAGTTGGAGAAATATATAACGTCTATTTGTCTTAGGTCAACAAGAACCAAATCAGTTTATCTTGGAAGTAGGCATTCTAAGCAATTCTGTAATCTAAAATACTGCGTTTATTTTGCATGGTATTTATTTTACGTGACAGTCTCTGAAGTGGTTCTTCTGAACATGATTAAAATCAATGAATCATGTTTTTTCCAGGCTCTCTGGAGTGCGTATCAGACGGTTGACAATAACCACTTCGTGGTTTTTTTTTTTTTTTTTTTTCAGTACCCAATTATACTTTGATGGAGATTAAGAGTCACACACAAACCCTTTCTAAAAAAAAAATAGAAATGAATTTATTCAAATAGAACCTCTTTTTCACTCTTAAGAAAGGATATTGTGTTGAAGCCATGGAGTGATTACAAGGTGCTAAGTAGGCATTTCAAATTCAGTCATAGCTGGAACCCTCAGCCTTTAACTATATATAAGCTTGAATCCAAAGCCATTATTTATCTAAGAAATAATAATGGGCAAAAATGGGTTAATATCATCTGGAAATTTGAATTCTAACCTTTCTGACAAGTAGAGGATTTCTAAAATTTCATTGTATATTTGCATAAGACAAAAGCCCCATATTTCCCCTTTGTTTTTAATTTCTTAAGCTTTTTAAGGAATAAAAATTCAAGGACCTGGGAAAATATAAAAAGACATGCAAAACAATACACATGTTCATGTTCATGTTTTTCCCAAATAGAACTTTGGTAATAAAGGTAGATGGTAGAAAATGCAGAACTGTATAGATAAGTTAGCCATTCTCTTTAGAAAAACACTGCTTAAGAGAGATTTTTGAGTCAATATTAGGTAAGCATGTTAATTTTGCAGGCACTGATAGGTGAAACCAATTACATTAAATCTCGTTTTAAGAACATAATGTGGTGGAAAGAAGCCTGAATAAGGTGGTTTCTTATTTAATCAATCTGTGGTCACTGTATTTCCAATGCACCCCATTTTTATCTTATTACCCTTTGGCGGGTGGTCCATTTTCACCTCATTTTTGAAACTAATTGAATTGTGTTCACTGAATTAGTAAGAGGACACCATATTACAATGAAAACATACAAAATCATTTTATCCAGTTTAACTATCAATAGATTATTATAATTATACAAACACTCCCGCTGATCTAAATTTTTGTTTCATAGCTGGAAGTATTTAACCCAATATCAGTGCATCACTTTAACTGGGCAAATTCTTATACTCAGTAATCTATTTTGACCATTCTCATTCCTATTCTTCTTTCATCCCTTCTACCATGTATCATTTGACTAGGGCTAAATTAACATGATTTATTGCTATTCAAGTAGAAATTTTACATCACCTCTGTAGACAGAGCAGCTGAGGTCCTGCATATAAAACAGACAACTGGCTTACATGTAAGGTTAAAGTAATGAAATATGGATCACAAGTAGTAATAGCTATATATGTGTGAGAATGTGGATTTATAATTCCAAGAGCATATGTAATTGAATGTATTGCTTGTTCAAGCATTTTGAGATACTGGATATAAACCTTTCCAACAATCTATTCGTATTTGATTACATAATAGATACTGTCCTTTTTCTATTACTCTATTTACTATAATATTTATTTAATATGTTGTTGCAGTGACTCAAGTACAGAGCTTACAAAACAGAATATCACCTATTTTATGGAAGATTTTATCCAGAAAAATCTATAGTAGCTCTCATATTTCTACTTCTCTTATACAACATCCATAACACTGGCCCTTAAATACTACACTATCTTTAGATAACTTAAGTATCATGAAGAAAAGGTTAACATATTGAACGAATGAATAATGGAGTAAAATTCTCTCTAAGTTTATAAGTCACATAACAAGACCCTTAAAATGATCAGAAAACCTACTTTTTACCTCATTTATCAACTGGTTTTCCTGAATCCAAAAAAAAAATCTGAAATATAATTTCCAATATGCTCAGCTGTGTTACATATTTGAAATTCTTCCTTTAAAAACTCCTTTAAAAACTCTCCCTTATAATCAAGGTTTGGGTTGGAGTTGTAGTCATGTTAATGCTGTTGAGATAGTCCTAAAGTTTGCACCAGAAACAAGTTTCTGCAGAAAAATCTTGCAGTAATGGCCCAGTGACAGCAGTGGAACCACTAATGGCAAAACCTAATGCTTTTCCCTCCCAGCCATTAGACCGTCCCAGAGCTTGTTTGCTCCACTTCCTAACAGTACTTTTCAGTCATCAATATCAACTGGACAAATACTTTATTTGCATCATTATAATAAGCATTATTTAATTCACTCTCTTCTATTTTCAACAATACAACAACCTCTCACCACTTTCTTCAACCTCAGTATTGGAGAAGAGGGAGTTTGGGAAGCATGGGGGATGAATGAATACTTTCAGAGAAATCATTCTGAAATTAATATAAAGCCTCTTAAGATGGGATAATCAAAAGAACCTTATGCTATTTTGAAAAATCAAGATTTTTCTTTACCTCCCACAAGATGAGAACACACTGTTTAAAAATTAGTTTGTGGCAACCATATGCCAAAATAGCAAAATAAAATTTATACAAGATTAAATTTATTTAAGTCCATTTCCAAAACAGGAAAGTTAAAAAATTGATTTATTTGGCTGCACTGGAACTTATAGTTGCAGCACACAGGATTCTTGGTTGCAGAATGTAAACTCTAGCTGAAACATGTGGGATCTGGTTCCCTGACCAAAGATTGAATCCAGGTCCCTTGTATTGGGAGCATGGATTCCCAGCCACTAGACCACCAGGAAAGTCCACAAAAAAGGAAATTTTCATCATTTGTTGATAAAATTTGATAGTTTCAGCCTACATTACATTAGAAAGTTAGCTCCAAAACACAACCAATGACTATGAAAATTAAACTATTAGAAGACTACTATCAGCAATTATATGCCAATAAAATGGACAACGTGGAAGAAATGGACAAATTCTTAGAAAAGTACAACTTTCCAAAACTGAACCAAGAAGAAATAGAAAACCTTAACAGACCCATCACAAGCACGGAAATTGAAACTGTAATCAGAAATCTTCCAGCAAACAAAAGCCCAGGTCCAGACGGCTTCACAGCTGAATTCTACCAAAAATTTTGAGAAGAGCTAACACCTATCCTACTGAGACTCTTCCAGAAAATTTCAGAGGAAGGTAAACTTCCAAACTCATTCTATGAGGCCACCATCACCCTAATACCAAAACCTGACAAAGATGTCACCAAAAAAGAAAACTACAGGCCAATATCACTGATGAACATAGATGCAAAAATCCTTAACAAAATTCTAGCAATCAGAATCCAACAACACATTAAAAAGATCATACACCATGACCAAGTGGGCTTTATCCCAGGGATGCAAGGATTCTTAAAAACCTGACAAAGATGTCACCAAAAAAGAAAACTACAGGCCAATATCACTGATGAACATAGATGCAAAAATCCTTAATTTCCCCTTTCATACTTGTTAGCATTTGTCTTACATACTGCAGTGCTCCTATGTTGGGTGCATATATATTTATGATTGTTATATCTTCTTTTTGGATTGATCCTTTGATCATTATGTAGTGTCCATCTTTGTCTCTTTTCACAACCTTTGTTTTAAAGTCTATTTTATCTGATATGAGTATTGCTACTCCTGCTTTCTTTTGGTCTCTATTTGCATGGAATATCTTTCTCAAGCCCTTCACTTTCACTCTGCATGTGTCTCTTGTTTTGAGGTGGGGCTCTTGCAGACAACAAAATAAGGGTCTTGTTTTTGCATCCATTCAGCCAGTCTTTGTCTTTTGGTTGGGGCATTCAACCCATTTATGTTTAAGGTAATTATTGATAAGTATGATCCCATTGCCATTTACTTTATTGTTTTGGGTTCGAGTTTATACACCCTTTTTGTGTTTCCTGTCTAGAGAAGATCCTTTAGCATTTGTTGGAGAGCTGGTTTAGTGGTGCTGAATTCTCTCAGCTTTTGCTTGTCTGTATAGCTTTTGATTTCTCCTTCATATTTGAATGAGATCCTTGCTGGGTACAGTAATCTGGGCTGTAGGTTACTTTCTTTCATCACTTTAAGTATGAAAATTCTAGCAATCAGAATCCAACAACACATTAAAAAGATCATACACCATGACCAAGTGGGCTTTATCCCAGGGATGCAAGGATTCTTCAATATCCACAAATCAATCAATGTAATTCACCACATTAACAAATTGAAAAATAAAAGCCATATGATTATCTCAATAGATGCAGAGAAGGCCTTTGACAAAATTCAACATCCATTTATGATAAAAACTCTCCAGAAAGTAGGAATAGAAGGAACATACCTCAACATAATAAAAGCTATATATGACAAACCCACAGCAAACATTATCCTCAATGGTGAAAAACTGAAAGCATTTCCCCTAAAGTCAGGAACAAGACAAGGGTGCCCACTTTCACC